>MU004409.1:0-111273 GCA_010405375.1 Lophiostoma macrostomum CBS 122681 | reverse complement strand
ATAATGTACCATTAGATATCTACTTGAGGTACGGGTCCTCACCACAGTTGCTTCCGTGGGTCGTCGAACAAAACGTGTTCACAGTGAGTTGCATCCGCGGCAAAGTCCATAGTAAGCAGATATTAGGCTATAGTATCTTAAAAGCAGTCAGTTAGAAACAGCATTATTAATAGAATAGCCTTTATATTACAGCAAGTACGCGAAAAGGCTTTATTAGATAAAAAAAAAAAAAAAAAAAAAATTTACTTGAAAATATCACTTGCGGCTACAAGGAGGAATCTGCGCGTCTGATACACATAATTGCAATGTCAATAAGATGTTCTTGGTAAATATGAATGATGGATTAAATATACAGACTAAGGAAAACTCTCGAAGCATGAACCCGTTCATATCCTTGCACAGCATAGACTAGAACATAACCATATTGAGTCTATGACAAGGATTAGTGCAGTCTCTCGCCAATTTCCTCACCTCCTACGACTCGCGGTAGCAGCATAGTACCCCTGATCTGTAGCTTGTCTCTGATATACCCTCTCACTCGTCTGATTCTCTTTCATAGCTTCTTGGCGTCTTCTCTCAATGTTCCTGAGGTTCTTTTTCAAATCCCTGCTTGCCCGTTTCAGCTCGTACCACCGATTTCGCTCTTCCTCCATCTTGTTTTTCAAGTCATCCAGCTCCTTGCACATATGCCTATATTGATATCTCACCCTAGTCAGTTCAGATTCGCTTTGAATCATGTCAGTTTCCACATCTTTCAAGCGTTCTCGTTGGTTAGTCTTGTCGATTTCGCAATCTTGCAATATCTCGTCCAAGGTCATTTCCCTACACTATGTCAGTTTGTGGGGTTTTTGGGATTCTGTTGTACTTGTCTTTTACTTACGTCTCCTCCACCACCACCTCCTCCTCCTCAGCTTCCGGTTGGTCCCCAATATCTGAACCTTCCGGATCGTATGGGATCTCCGCGTACTCCGCGTAATTTGAACCACGACGCTGGTTGGTCCAGTCGGTGTCATACCGAGTCCCTCTCGCCGGGGGTTGGAGATCGTAGGACCAAGACATAAGTGGTTTGTGATGAGAGATATATGGTAGAAAGAAGTTGCTGGAAATATGGAGTTCTGAGAAGGCGAGTCAGTGATCGGGTTGGGAAACATGTGTAAGTCCTCTCAGTCTACTGATCGCACATACCTGGGGCTCTGTCTCAAGTATTGCAATATGTTGTTTGGGAAAGTCTGCTGAGAATACAAGTTTTGTGGTGTATGGAAGATAGAGCAATGAGCAGCGAAGAAGAGTTTATATACCATCAAATCAAAGACTCATAGCTAAGACTACTCATCATTGTAATGACTCTTCTCTCACATGACTCACGCCGTAGAAGATGTGTCATTCTATTGTTCGACTCGTGTAAGTGTTGTATAGTACCAGCCACAACAAATAATGATTAGTGCAAGACGCAAAGTAGCGAAAATAACCACCAAAATCAAGCAAAGTCATTCATTCATAATCTATGATCACCTCACTTATCCTGAGTCCAGGGTATCAGTGATAAGATTACGGACATTCGCCGTAGAGCAACATTGTACCATGGACCTCCGAGTCCGACCAGCAACATATCCACATATGCATATTGTCAATCTCTCCAGCCTTATACTACTTTTTCTCCTCGCCTTCCTTATCCTCTTCTCCGTCCCTACCACCTCCATAACCTCATCTCCTCTCCTTCTCCCCTTTCACATCCTCCCTCCATTATCCTCCTTCACCCCGGACACCCACCTCCCTACCTCCTCCACCTTTCTCCTGCCCCCCTCCCCCCCTCCTTCTTCCCCCTTCGCCTCCCACTAACGCAAATGACAACAAGCACAACAAATACACACTGCCCGACAGAAGCACGAGCAGCACCTCAAACAACACGCAAACCACTTGACAGCGCAGAAAAACCGGGCCATATTACAAGGTTTCCTCTTCCTTGGACGCGGTCGCAAGTACGTAGTGTACGAGGTTGTATGCAAGTCGGAGTTGGAGTCGCACTTAGGGCACCATTGACGGGAGGATCGGCGGGAGCGGGAGTGGGAGCGGGGGTGGCGGGTCCGTGGATAGTCTGGTGAAGAATCTCTAGTATAATTTTCCGAATGGTCACTCGAATAGACACTCGAATGGTGGCGTGGGTAGTCTCGTGGGTAGTCTCGTTCATAGGAGTATTCGCGGGGGCGGAAACACATGGCAGTGGAAACTAGGACGCGGGATGCAGTGAGAATGTGAGAGGTATGGAAGTGTGTACGCGAGGGACTGGCCGAGGACCTCAGAGTCTTTGCTGCGCTGAAGCTGTTGCTGTGATGTAGAGTAGAGCAGAGCGAGGTGTCTAGGAGCTCGTTGCAGAGCATAAGAAGGTAGGGAAGGATACACTGACTCAAGTCGTTAGTTGTGACTCCCTCCATCATTGCGTCTCTATCGCCTTCGGGTGACTTCTCTAGCTCCAAGTGCCTCATTTGTCCCAACCACGAAACACTGAACCGCACTTCATCGGTAATCGCAGTAGTCGACATGACGTTCGAGAATCTAGCGAAGCGCAGCGTGGAGTTGATTCGCCACGGTTTCTTGCTGTCATTGAAGACGTATCGTACATATAATACATGATACCCTCTTTCGCTCTTTCACTTTTTCCCGGTGTCTCCATCGAAAGAGCCCATTCCCATAGCATTCTTGATCCGACGCAGATTCGGTTCTGCTATTGCCTTTGCCCTGCTCGCTCCGTCCTTCTGTACCTTGCCCAAATACTGCTCCTGGCGGTCCCGTTCCATGATATCCATATATCGTTCCCTGATGGGTGCTAGGGACTTGCCAATAATGTCTGCAATGGCAGGCTTCCAATCCTGAAATGCCAGGTGTTGCATTGTTTGCGCCAGTTGCTCTGGCGATGCCAGACCTCTCTGCTGCATGCCGCTCTCATCCATGTAGAATGCGATATTAATAAGGTTGGCAACGCCAGGACGCATCTTGGGTTCATACGTGATGTCCCCTTGTACACTATCTGTCACGGCCACTTTGATCTTCTCTTCAACAACCTCTTGCGTGTCCGATATCAGTATACGCGAACCTTCGTTCACAGCTGACTTGGACATTTTCTTGTGCGGCTGCTTCAGTGACATGACACGCTTGGCGGGGGATAGGATAGTCTGCGGAGGGACAAGGAGATCCCCGAAAGCATGGTTGAAGCCGGTGGCGAGCTCACGCGTAAACTCGACGTGCTGTGACTGGTCCTCGCCAACAGGGACGTGTGTGGTGTTGTAGAGTAGGATATCGGCGGCCTGCAGAACGGGATACGAGAAGAGGCCGAGTTTCAGGGCTTCGCGCGAATTTGACGAAGGCGGGGCGTCGAAGGGGGAGGCGTTGGGGCGGAGGTTCAGTTTGCTCTTCCACTGCGTCATGCGCGATAGATAGCCCACGGACGCATTGCAGCTCAGCATCCACATCAGCTCGGCGTGCTGAAGGACTGCAGACTGGCAGAAGAGGATCGATTTCGACGGGTCGAGGCCGACTGCTAGCAGGCTTGCCAGCATCTGCTTTCGCATTTGGAACAGCGTCGATGCATCCTGCCTCACGGTGATGGCGTGCAGATCAACGATGGAGAAGAGCAGCGTTGTGCTCGCCTTTGCCTCATTCTGGAGCTTGACCCATTGGCGCAATGCACCTAGATAATTGCCCAAATGCGGAATGCCTGTAGGCTGGATGCCGGAGAATATGCGCTTTGGAGGGTTTGTAGTCGCATCTTCGTTAGGAGTTGGCGATGAATAGAAGCGAAGGCAATTGGCACATGGTCGTGACGCGGCGACTCTCCGCAAAGCCTGGCGTTGAAGAAACATTGAAGATCTCGCGACGCGGTGAGCCACCAAAAGACGTTTCCAGTAGGCCCGTGCACAGGGCCGCCTCGTCATTGTGGCTCAGCCGCAACCACACCACACGTCCCTGCAAGCGGACCGAAGCGCGCCCATCTTCACGACATTCACAACGACTCCGCTGCTCACCGACGTTCTTCAACCTTTCTCGCCGTTGCCACACCTACTTCCCTTTCACTCTATATACACACATTACCCCACTATATCACAGAGACCGCCAACATGTCGTGGACCGGTACTGCCCCCCTCTCATCGCAATCCACAGTTCGTGCTCACGGCGTTTGCAGGCTTCAAGAAGGGCGTGAACCGTGCGACGACGCAGGTGCTCATGAAAGCGGGGCAGGTCGAGAAGACAAACGACCGTGACTTTGAGACCGAATTGAGGTAAATACTCTTTCACTTGTTCCCTCCACACCCCGCCACAACGCAACTCTCCGGCACACCATTACCACCATGTCTGGTCGCTTTACCTCTTCCGCCATATTCGGCACGGAGCCCTTTCCCGACTTCCATCCTCCCTCGGTGTCAGAGTGGCTTAACAACACCATTCGTGCCGCGGCAGACGACGACTCTTCGGACGAGGATGACATCCCTGAGACACCTGACATTCACCATGCCCTCGCGATGCACCGTAGTAATACGCCTCCGGTGTCTGATGACGATGGCTTGTCATTGGTGCTCCCCCAGCACCACGCTCCGACAATGGCCGAGGAAGAACATCCTGCCTTGCAAGAAGAGCGCTTACCGGCAGAGGACGGGCATTCCAATGCATCCGATGAACACAGCAGCGCCTCCACCGACATATTCACGCGAGCCATGCGCAATCCACTCTACCGCTTCCTGATCAGTCTTCCGCGATACACCACATTGACTAACAACCGCAGACGCTACCGGACCATGGAAGCAGCAGCCAACAAGCTCCAAAAAGAAGCAAAAGGCTACCTCGACTCGCTACGCGCCATGACGGCCTCACAAATGCGTATTGCCGAGACCATCGATGCCTTCTACGGCGACGCCGGCACCCGCGACGGCGTCTCGCGCTCCTACAAAGACGCCGTGACAGACCTGGACGCCGAGACGATAAAAGCACTCGACGGACCCTACCGAACCACCGTCCTCGACCCCATCCAACGCTTCTGCTCCTACTTCCCCGACATCAACTCGTGCATAACGAAGCGCGAACACAAGCAGATGGACTACGACCGCATGCGCGCGCAAGTCAAGAAGCTGACCGACAAGCCCGACAAGGACGTCACGAAGCTGCCGCGCGCAGAGAAGGACGAGCAGATGGCGAAGGCGGCGTACGATCAGCTGAACCAGACGCTGACGGATGAGCTGCCGCAGCTCATCGATCTGCGGGTGCCATATCTGGATCCGAGTTTCGAGGCCCTAGTCAAGATCCAGCTGCGGTTTTGCGCGGAAGCGTATAGCAGAATGGCGCAGGTGCAGCAATATCTGGACGCGGATACACGGGACCAGTATGCGGACGGGCAGTTGGATGCACGGGTTGAAGAAGTGCTGCAAGAGATCCGGGACTTGAGTATTGCGGGGACGGTCTAAGACCAATTGTTGAGCGAAGGGTATGGGGGACGGTTTTGCATGGCACGGTATGATAGCGATAGGAGGAGTGCTGGGGCGTTTTACGTGGTTTTGAGCTTTGAGGTTTGAGCTGGGGACGATTGGGTAATGAGGCTTTTGTTCTGGTATCGCGCGCGTGCGGGCCTTTGGATAGGTAGGCTTGTCGTTTGGCATTTTCAAGATGGACGGGGTGATGGGTCGAAGAGTCTGCTGAGATGAACATTGAATGAAGGGTGTTGAGAGTTCAAGATGACTTTTGAAATGATAATTGGGGCGACTGATCAAGAGACCAGGACAGATGGGTGCAGGGCAGATGTTTCCGACTTGGCTTCAGCATCCGCTAGGTAAGATCAAGCGCATAGTGAGATATGCGTGCAGCCGCGGTCGAGCTCTGCGCCGTTTCACTTAAGCTTCCAGCTTTGTATAGCTGTGAAGCGGGTAGGCTGAAGCATCCGTTTACTAAGGCCGCCCCAACAGCGACGAGATGGATTTAAAAAGCCGTTCCAGCTGAGCATGTCTGATTTGGTAATAGCGGACGCAGTGAGTAACTTTCGAAGCTGTACGGGTTCACTTTTGGTTATAGAAAGTCCACGATGCGCTCACTGTCCAGAGAGCAGTCCGCAGGTTGGAAGAGGAAGTCGCGATTCAGATTACAAGTTTCATGGTTCTGTTGCAATATTCACACAGAGTGACGTCATGCATACATTACTTCGACTTTGTTCTGAATATTCGCGTATTTAGGGGAAGAGTATGAGTGCATACCTAGGTAGCTGCCCAGGTGTCCACGGGTGGCCTGGGGCGCTGAAGCAGAAGTCACGTGAGTCACGTTTCAGAAGTCGAACAGGTTAATCTTCATAGGATCCACATTGATCATTGACCCATATATCTAAGTGCAGCCAAGTAAATGAAAATCTGTACAATGCTGGCAGGGCTTTGTAAACGGTTGGATGGAAAAAGAAAAACGCACAGGTGCCGTAAATGCTCCAAACTCCAAGCCCATGCATGAATTGTGGGTACGAGATACCAAGTACGATCTGCAACGCCAGACCTCAGGTACCCGAACCAATCCGGACGCCACGCTTGATGGATGATGAGGAGAGCGTCATTAACAGAGGAGAGTGAAAATGGTGGAGTAAAGGGAAATGGGGCGGGGCGTCGTCTCTTACTCGGCGTATTCGGCTACCATGCGTGTTGAATCCGGAATCTCTTGTCGAACCTCGTGTTCCGTCTCTTCCATGAAATACTCATTGAGCATGTCACACTTCCGTGGTCCACCTCTATTCCTCATCCTCTTCGTCGTCGTCGTCATCTGCTGCTCCAAAGTCTGAGTCCACCTCCTCATCGTCCATATCCGAATCGCTGCCCCCAAAACTCTCAACGTCGCTGTCTTCCCAGCTCATGTCAAAGTCGCCCTCGTCCTTTTTTGTCTGGAATGCCGTCTCGTGCGTGGGCATAACATAGCCGGGCGGGATGTCTTGTTGGGACGTCTCGAGGTCCTGCGTTACCCTCAGCTTGTATGTATCCGGAAAATCCCGTAACATCTTTCCGGCGTCCACGTTCGCAGGCGAGTTGACTTCTGCGTCATCAAGAAGGGACATCACGGAGATGAGCACAGTTTCGACGCGCTGCACAGGCGACCAGCGCTCAGCGGCAGTTTCCCCAGACATTTCGTCATCGCCAGGTTGGTGGAGGATGGAGATGCAGAGGCGACCGTCGGGGTAGATGTTGGGGTGGAAGAGGGGCCGGATGAATTTGAATTCTGAAGCAGTTTATTTAGTATCCATGTTCAGGCGTGCAGGAACGTCAACCTGCTGAGGAGAAAAGGTAGCTGGCCGTGGCTTACCAGGAGGACTATAGGGGTAATTTCGAGGGAAGACCATGCGGCCCTTCAAGTAGCCGCCGTAGTAGAGGGAGTCTGGGTTCAGCACGATGAGGGCGACGCTCCATTCGAAGACGTTGTCGTCGATAAGCTGCCGAGGTTAGCGGAACGGCCCTTGGTGTCTGTTCTTTGAGGTGGCGCCCGCATGTCTTACTTCGATGTTGGTCCATGTCTCCTTGCTCAGAGCTTTGAACTCGTTCATAAGCAACCGTTCAGCGCTCATCTTGATCGTGTTCTCGCTGTCCAAGCACTAGTCCTGCGATGATGTAGTTGTAGCGGTTGGCAAGCCAAGAGAAGTTGTAGTGGGGAGGGCGCCGGGTGGAGAGTTCGCGAGAGGTGTCTTATAGGGGTGAGTAACAGGGAGTGTGAGTGAGAGAGGGCGTAAGGTGGGCGGCGAGTGAAGGTGAAGGCGGTTGAGTGATTCTGACGGATGCATGACCCTTTGGCCGAGACCCAGCCGCCAAAGCACAGACACTAATCACCGGCCTTATCGGAAGGAGCCTGATTCACCGCCCAGCGCCTTTCCGACTTCACCCACCGCGCGGAGGCAGATGTCGTGATTCTGGCCAGGCACGCGCCGCGCAACGCCTCTCCAATGCTGTACTTGGCCGTGCCACACAGCATCGGTCGCAGGCAGGTGTCACGAGGGCCGAGGCATGGCCACAGCTCGCACCGCTAGACTTCCCGAACTCGGAACTATGGCACAATCATCACCAGGTATGGAGTAGCGAAGCTGCCCAACCTTGGAAGTGCGGGGGTGGATCTGTCAAAGGTGTGATCTTTCCAGGAACGCTCGCTCAACAATTCAATACAGGCATACGGAACCTTGGGATTGCTTCCAAGCTAGCTATCATTCAGCAAGACCCAAAAGCAGCATTCCCTACACTATTCCAAGGTTGCAACCTTGGAAGGCTAATAACCTTGGAACATTTGAAGGACCACAGCTCACGTGACATCATGCTCACAGGGTGCCAACCTTGGAAGGTAGTCGTTGAACTGTTCCGCAGGTTTTGAAGACATCAGTCATTCATCTCATTCCTCAGAGAGTCTTTCTATGGCGAAACTGTTGATAGCCAGCGCGTGAGCATTAGCGCCATCCCGAGATTCTAGAGATGCAATTATTAGTAAGAATGTCTCTGTCTTACTTTCTCGATGAACCTGGGCTCACAGTCGTAGCAGCATCAGATATGCCAAGCAGTCTGGCATCTAGCTTAGCAGCCGTGCACGTTGATCGTTTAGGGACTCCCTACCTCGCAGACACATCGGAGTCTTTGGGATGCTCGTTCGAACCAAAAATATGCAATCTCAGATCAAGAAGCTCTAGCGACCTACGTGCTGCTACAATACAGGCTCTCCATTGTGCTATAGGACGCTAAAGGCATTCCTGTTGCTCTGCTATCACTCGGAACATCACACGGTTTCCGCGAGGTAAAGCAATGTAGCACGTAAGAATGAGCATCGCGCATTTAGGACGAAACCAGGAGAAATGCTCATTCATCGGTCAGGATAGCTAATGTCAAGAGAGGTTCACAGGCGAGGCGATGATCGAACAGTCAGCTTTCAATCAGCTTTCGTGGACTTTGCTACACTACTTGATGTCCCCCAACGTGGAGTATACCTAATGCACAGAACCGCATCATCTGCTACTCCTAGACCAAAGGTATTACTCACGGCAACCTTCGCTCCCGAAGGCTGTAGTCGCCGTCCGAAACCTCGGAGTCAATGTCAATGAACCATCGCTCTGTCTAGTTAACATAGGTCATGATCGTGGACCCGTTTGGGGAAGACAAGGACTCCACATACCTCGGATCCCGAAGCCGATCAAAGACGTGCTGGATGTCCTGTACAAGTACGGACACCCAGCACTATGCATCAAGATCACGTTTCGTAAGCACATGAGACGTGGTCTTGAGGTACAAGAAGTGGAACAACTGCGAATTCTCTGTGACTGGTTGGAAGCCCACGACTACAGACGCGTGTCCGTCATGGCGCGTCTCAGCAAAGACCGAGGCCGACTTGTCGTTCAGAACTGGGATACTGTCTTCAGGCTCAATAGGAAATGCTCTCGCGTTGCTGATTTCTCCAGCTCTAAGCAACTGGTCAGTAAGGCCATTTCTCGCTAAGAGCCGGAGAAATCAGCAACGCGAGAGGAAATGGTCTTGGGGTGGATGGGTTGCGGATGATGGCGAGAGCCTTAGTAAGATCCAACGAGCCGTGAGGTTGTTCCCGTACGGGCAGGAGTGGAACGACGTCGTGGTGGGGTCTATATGGGTTCCAAGGTTCCTCTTTTCTCCGAGGCCGAGCCACTTGCGGCTATGATGACTCCAGAAAAGCGCGTATTGTCACGGCGCTCAAGTAACAAAGCAAACTAGTAGTCAAGAGGTTTGGCCAGCCTTTTTTATGATCCGTACTACTTTCTAAACAGGTTTCACAACGTCAATGCGCAATGCACGATCGATAGTTACAGCCATATACGGTATCTCTTGCGTACTCCTGAGCTCGGATGACCTAGGAGAACCTGCGGGATTACACCGCAATATCGCTTGACCAAGCTACGGATAAGGCGACACCTCGACAGTAGTCTCGTAAAACGTAGCGAGTCTGTACCATTTTGGATAATTTGAGAAGGAGCTGCCTCCGACAGTTGTGAAGAAAAAGTGAATGGGTCGACGATGGGTGACCAAAGATGGTTCGAAGGTTGGTAATGTAGAGAAGGAGTACCATTGAGGGGATCAGGAAGTGTTGTCCTGGAATGTGAGTGTTCACACCCATGTATCGTGAAGTAAACAGCATGAATAAAAGCTTTACATAGGCCAACAAAGCCTTCAGAGTTCTTCATGGCTTTTTCAGAAACATGTCATCCTGAAGTCAATTCAGGTTCTGGTGGTGGTGATCTTTACAATGGGATACAACAGGTAACTGCCGAGAAATCGAAGAGATCCACTATCCGCTGATATGATGCAAGTCCTAAAATCAAATTTATTCCTCCTGAAGCCGTCGTCTTACCTAACCGAGGATAGAAGTTGGCATTCCTTCGGGCGGAAATCCTACCCTAGCTACTAGCGTAATCCAACGGCTTCCCCGTACCTTGCTCTAACATACTACGTCCACGCACGATGTTAATCATGTATACTCTTGATTTTGTATTCCTCGGCGACTACAGGGACGATCCTAGTCGCAACAACCACTTAGACCGCTAAAGGGTTGGGGCGTTTATGAATGAAGCAACTGCAATATGTCGGACGTTTCATCGACGAACATAGATACGGACAACCTTTGTAGGATCGCAACTACCTTGCAAGTCGGCCTTGCCGAGCATAGCAACCGGACCTAAATTCTACAGTATCGAGAAAACGCGTAGGCAGGATTAAGAAACGAATGCGAGCAAAGAGGTGGTATAAATGCATACACCATCCAGCCTCGTTTCCAGAGTACCTCACTCCCAAACTACAAACCAACTCTGATATCAAAACTCTCTGCCTGCCAAAACCATCCGCGCCTCATCCACCACCTAACACCATCATGCGCACCCAATTCCTCCTCACCCTCGCAAGCGCTACTCTCGCCACCGCCCTCCCTCACAGCAACTCCCCCCGCGACGACCCCATCGAGCTCGTGGTCAGCATCTGGAACGGCAACAGCCTGACCTGCGACACCTCACTGTCCTCTACCGTCGCTTCTGGAAACGGGTGTCAGGACCGTACGCTCTCAGCCGGTGGGTCTGCACTTGTGCGGGCCTCAATAGCTTCGCCGCACGGCTTTGTCACGGGGTATTCGGAGGCAGGGTGCAAGGGAACTGTGGTTGTTGTTATGTCGAAGGCGGATGGGTGTATGAGCTTTGATGATGTGAGTGTGGCGAGTTGGATTAGTGGGGCACCGTTTGATGAGGGTGGGTAGATGGGGATGGAGAGGGAAGGACCAGTCGTGTATGACATCGAAGGGGAATCGCGATGTTGGATCATTATCTGGAGCCCACTATATGAGAGCTCCGTCGAGTATACTTTACTTCGTGTACATGATCGAAAACGAAACCGAACACTTCATGACCTCTGTTATCGTTGCAACAATGTATGGAAGTGCCTTCTTGCATATGGCGTGTAGTCAAAATCGACTCGAACTTTTGCAAATAGGCACTTCGTTGATTCCATGTAGTGACTGAAGTGAGCGAATTCTGCGCGAGTGTCTTTTGCGCCACGTAACACCATCATGAAAACATGCCTTTTGTGTGTCGCGTTTGCACAACCTGTTGTCGTGGCGATGACTATGACCATTTCGACCGTCCAAGCCTCTCCATCGTCACGAAGACTCATTCACTCCTTAGAGTTTAGGGACGAATCCTTCGATCAGAGATGTCTGAACTCACAACAACAAACCTTGGGCCTCTGACCACTCCCTTCACGCCAGCCTCCTCATGTCTTGGGACCGACACCTTCTTCGTATTCACCTACGGGCCCTTGGTGGATCCTCTGGAGCATACTGATTGCTTTCCTCCCAGTTTCACTGCGGCTTTAGGGACAGGGGTATATTATTCACCGGGGCTGTGTCCACGGGGCTATACGGCTGTTAGGTCCGATGTACACACTCAACTTAGTGTAGTGACGTATCTAAGTCCGAAATCATCAGAAGTCATCAGAACCGAAGTTGTACAGACTTGCTGCCCCAGGTTCAGCTCCTAAGCTTTCCAGACTACACGAACATATACTGAACTATTCAGCTTTCTGAGCTTTACGATACATCCCAAGACGAAGACCGATGATTGGACACTTTGCAAGGCTGTCAGTGGAGTTACTGGCCCTGCAACATATGTATCTATATACGCGTCAACCCTCACATCGACATGGTTTTCAATGTCAGCGTGTGATCAGATCTATGCGTATGGGATTGAAGTACGCTTCCAGCCGACGGATTTTGTGTCAGTTCCTGCCACGGATGTAAAGAACCACTCTTCTCCAATATTTTAGCATATGACTGATGTTTTAGACGACGAGAGTATCTATACAGCCTACTACTGTCTCTAGTACAGTCGAATCCAAAACCGGACAATATGAAACTTCGCAGACAGATGCTGTCTCCAGCGCAGCCGAATCCGACACCAGACAGCATGAACCTTCGCAGTCAAATTCCGGCACCGTATCCTCCTCCAGTGCAACTGGAACGTCCAATAATTCACCCGTCACATATCAATCCAGTCACAAAGTTGGGATCGGTGTCGGTGTATCCGTAGCATCGTTTGCAATCATTCTGATTGGAGTATACATTTGGTATCTTTGGAAGAAGAAAAAGCTCCCTAGGCACGATTCAACATCAGGTACCCAAGATATGCCTGCAATGCCGGAGCTTCATACGAAAGCAAATACTCATGAGATGCCGGCGCAAGAGATAGCCCATGAGCTGGAAGGAACAGAGACTCAACGATTAGAGAAGGACAGTGCGCACTTAGGAGCGGAAATGTAGACCATGTAGGGATGAGTAGTCTTGAGGGCAAAGGACGGGAGTCAGGAATGGCTAAGCTATCTCACAGCAATCCCATACTTCTCCAAATCAACCTCCTCTAGACTCCCGACCATCTCCCCCCACCCATCACCAACCTGCCCCAACCCCTCAATCTCCTCTTCTCCGTTTCCCGTTCCCACCCTGCCAGCCAGAACCTCTCCAACCATACCCAACTCCTCATACTCCTCCCTAACATCCTTACTCGGAACCCAAACAACCCTCATGCCCGCCCGTCTCGCAGCCTGCACGCCCACAACACTGTCCTCAAAGACCAGACACTCATTCGGCAAAATCTCCTTCCCATCTCCCTCTCCATCCCCATCTACCTCTCCATCTATATTCTTATCTGTACCAGCATCCCCCTTCTTCCCCGCAGCGCGTCTCATCCTCACAACCTCATTAACCCTCCCCAGCGCCACCAAAAACACATCCGGCGCCGGCTTCCCCCTCCCCACCCCCTCCGCATCCCCAATAACCCTACACCTCTCCGGAATGCACTCCACCAGCCTCCTGACCCGCGGACTCTGCATCTTAACCTCAAACGTCCACCGCGCCGAGCTACTCCCCAAAGCCACCTCTACCCTCCCCCCCTTTCCCTTCCCGCTCAGCTTCTCAAGCAACGCCTCGGCCCCCCTCATCCCCCCACACTCCCTACACGCATTCTCATACATCGCGCTCTCCTCGGTAACCCACTGCTCGCGTGGAATCGGCAACTGCGCCCACTCATGGAACGCATCGCCGGCCGTCGAGTCCGGGACGCCGAGGATCTGGACGCGGATGGCGCGCGTCATGGGCGGGCGGCCGTGCGTGGCGAGGAGGCCGTTTACGCAGGAGGTCAGCAGGTCCTCGGTGTTGATGAGGAGGCCGTCCAGGTCGAAGATGCAGGCGCGTATTGGTGGGAAGTTGGGGGTGAGTGGGGAGTGGAAAGGGGAGCGGGGTTGGTTGGGTTGTGAGGACATTGGTATGGTACGGAGCAGGTTGGGGAGGTTAGTGGGCGCCCGATGTAGTATGAGGGGTGAGTAGGTAGGGCACGTGCGCAAAGGTGGATATGGTTCCGGGGTTGAGGGTATGCAAAGGCCTAGTTCTGGAGATGGTTTTGTGAAAGGAGAATGGACAAAGAGAAGATGTGTGGAAAAGCGATAGAAGCATAGCGGGATGCGACCCACGAGTGACTCAGACGGCCGCTGTCGGATCCCAACTGTGAATCCTGAAACGATCTTCCGCATAGTCACGGCTCACAAGCAGCCTTCGTGAATGCTGCATTCCAACACCACTAGCGCCTTCTGTCCAACACCACGCCAAAGACCTTTTTTAGACACTAATACTCCTTGCCCCTTCTTCTGCAAAAGCAAAAGGGGAGCAAAGATGAGCATAATGCCCAAAATTTTATTTTTCTATTTTTTGAGTCGCCTGCCCATTCGCAAGAATAGGTAGACTTGTGAGAGATGTTGTAATGATGAAGACGGTGTCCATGCGCAGATCGAAGACAGCCGTCTCGGATAGCAGAACGTTGACCAGAGGGCCTCGGTCTCCGCAAAGCCGACTGCGAAACCCCCAAACCGACTAGACGGACGATGATGCTCAAGCAAGATGTCCCAGATGGTCGACTACCAAACACCGCCATTGATGCCGCGTGAAAACATCCAGGGTGACCGACCAGATACCGTCTTTTCCCAGACCTGACAACCAAAATTCGTAAGTCCGAAGCCGAAGCATATCCAGTAGATCGTCTCTTATGCCCCGAGCATAGTTCGTACACATGCAGCGCAAACACCGCCGTCCGCACGCGATCATCCGCACCCACGACACGCCGGTCGCCTCTCTAGTTTCAAAAAGCCCACAGGAAAAAGAAAACATATCTCCAAAGAGTAAGATGTCATAACTACACATGACAAGTGCCAATATCGACATACAGAAAGTATAGGTGGTAACCACCGAGATGTAAGAAAAGGGACAGTAGCTGGAAAAGGAAATGGAGACGTAGACAGAAAGAAAGTTGTACAGCATGCAGGACACCGATAAAAGTGACCAGCTAGCGGCTAGGCCATTACTGGACACCGGAGGTAGTGTCGCCCGAGACCTTGACATTGAGCATGCGCTTCAGGTCATCCTCAAGAGAGGAATGATCGGGCGCTTTTGTAGGGGGACTAGAGTATTTCTTGGCTTGCACAGAAGACGGAATGAAGGGATTCGTCTTTGCAGGCGGGATCGCGTTCGCTTTGACGGCTCCACTGGAGTTAACATGAGGATAAGAATCGGGACGAGGCTGATAGGATCGTTTGCCTGGAGTCCTCGTCCTCTGATTGCTCGGGGAGCCCCCATATGGCTGAGCCGGATGTTGCTGTCCATACGGAGGACCACCGTACGGCTGCACTTGTGGGGCTGATCCGCGACGCGGGCTAAGTGGACCACCAAGAGCTTGAGCTAGATAGCCGCGTGATACAGCGTTCGGATCCATTCGCGGTGGAGGGCTAATTGGTGCGAAGCCATTCTGCGGCAAGACAGGCGAATCCGCTGTGATCTCGGTCCGGAGCCCGGAGTTACGTTTGCTGCTATCAGTCTTAGCGGCCTTGAACAACGGTGAGAGATTCGCCTGGTTGCCGTAGAATAAATCGGATGATTGCTCCGGGCCGGGGGGCGCTGGAGTAGTCGGTCCAGAGGCGCTCCGGAACGGTGACCTGCCATCGTTGTGCGGGGAGGGCGTTTGATGTCGCGAGGATGGTTCCGATGGGACGCGGTTCAGAGTCCGAGGGGGAGTAGACGTGGGGGGATTCTTCGTTTGATTCAGCCTATTAAGAAGTTCCTGCACCACAGGATCGTTCTGGCGTCCCGCAGAGTCACCTACCTGCGGAATCTTGCCGGGTGCGGTGATGGAACGGTTTGCACTGAGAGACGCTAACGGAGGAGAAGGATGTGAAGGTTTGCTCTCAGCATCCAATTCAATTGGAAACAAGGCCGTCATAGAGCTTTGAGAATTATGCTTCGAATGATGCAATTGATGCCTCGCCGGAGTCTGATTCGGTGAGTTCGACAAGGTTAAAGAAGCTGGGCTAGCATTGGCATTCCTGGCCTTTTCTTCAGCATCTGCCTTGAAGAGCATGTTCAATGGAGAGAACTCGCGCCGCTCGGGAACCGCTATAGGAGCACGTGAAGGTGATGCACGCGACGGCGTGGGAGGGGACGCAGACTCAGAGCCATCCTCGGGTGGAGTGGGGGGCTCGGCGAAACTCTTCGCTGGAACGGACTTGGATAGGAACTTGGGAATGGGAAGCGCAGACGGTGCTGGGGAAGCATGGAAAGTTGGGCCAGCGTATGCAGCCTGTTTGACGGGTGTAGCAGACGGGTTTTTTACAGGCAGCTCGGAATCGGTCAAGGCGGCAGCCGCGATACTTGTCGGCGAGAAGACACGGTCCACAGCAGGCTGGGACTGGGTATGCTTCTTGTACCTCGGGCCGGTCGGTATCGGAACGTCCTCGCTGGACACCACGGCACTGTCGGTGAAGGAAGGGTCCAGGGCGTTGGCCTGCGTTTTGCCAGGCGACCCGTACGCTGCGTTGCCGCCCTTCTGAGGTGTCCCATTGACGCCATTGTTTGTGCGGTTCCCCTTCGGTCGCCGCTGCGATTGCTTGCCGTTGCCGTTGGTGTTGGGCTGCACCTGGGTTCCGCTCTTGGAGTGCTGGTGCTTGGCCCGGGGGCCTCTCGGGGACGCCGTGTGTTGTGTACTCGACATATAGGGGCACGATATCGACGGGCAATCGTTATGGAAAGTATGTACTATCTCGAGGGCCGCCGGCGGGCGCGCGCGTTTCGCGATGGCGATGTTATTGTTGACTGTTGTGGTGTGGAGGCTGCGTGGTTCCGGGTGTCCTGACGAGAGATGGCTGGAGCGCGGGTGTTTGAAGGCTGCATATCCAGGCGGTGTATGTCCAAAGGTAAAGCAAGGGCCCGTGGGAATCCGTGGAGTGTGTAGAACAAGGTTGGGGGTGAAGGGTTGGAAGGAGTCTGGTGACGGGCGGTGACTGACGACGAAAGGCGGGCGCAGCCTTGTTCCATCCTCAGCCTGAGGCTGCCAAGGCCCCGGGTGGCGGCGCATTGACGATTGCAGCGACGGCGGGTCTTGGTCACGCATCGAAGCGAAGAATGCATGGTGAGGGGAGAAACAGCACGGTGAGTAGACAATGGATGAAACAGGCCCGTAGCTTTGTATATGTAGTCACAATGAAAGACACGGAGAGACATGTTACCCATTTGCTTGCGGGCCGGGGAATCGCTGGCCGCTCACCTAGGCAGGCGCGGCTTGGCATCTTTTGAGTGACGGTGGGTCGTTGGAGAGCTCCAGGCACCGCTGCAGGCCTGCACATTCACCACGGCGCGCCACCACAGCAGCTCTTATTGCTGCCCCCGTCGACTACACTCTCGCCCTCTGAACAACTTCTGATACCTCGTCTCCAACGCCACAGGTCCACCGCACCGTCAACCGCATCCACACCCCCGCACACCCCACGTTCTCACGCTCCACACATCGCAACCATGGCCGACGTAGACATGAAGGATGCCCCGGCCCCCAAGGTCAAGGCTGGCAAAGCTGGAGCCAGTGCTGATACAGGCGACAAGAAGCGCTTCGAGGTCAAGAAGGCAAGCAACACGCTGGGAATGTGATGTACAACGTGGGCTAACACGTCGCAGTGGAATGCCGTAGCCCTCTGGGCCTGGGACATTGTCGTGGACAACTGCGCCATCTGCCGCAACCACATCATGGACCTCTGTAAGCTGTTGGCAGGTACTTGGAATTGCGACTGGTCACTGACTCATCCCAGGCATCGAGTGCCAGGCGAACCAAGCCTCAGCTACGAGCGAGGAGTGTACCGTCGCGTGGGGAATCTGCAATGTACGTCTTGTAGATTATTTACCTGGAGCTCTAGCTAACCTCTCCCAGCACGCGTTCCACTTCCACTGCATCTCTCGATGGCTGAAGACGCGACAAGTCTGTCCGCTCGACAACCGAGATTGGGAGTTCCAGAAATACGGCCGGTAGACGCCTGCAGCAGGAGGCTGGGACAAGAAAACGCTATCTTAGCAGCAAGGCGCTGTGCTTTTTGGGTGCACTTGTAGGCTCATGATGCCGCTTGGTAGTTACACAACGGCGTTGAAGGGTCATAGGCACGGTCTCGAGAAGGACGCAGACATAATACAGAAAGCCGCTTCGGAATGGGCAATTCATAGTCCATGAGATAGCCACGATCGCCAACGAGCATGAATTGAAACCCGCATGCCCTAGCCCACTTCGCTCTGAATGATCCCCGTCGTGTACAATGCATGCCTTGACGACGACCCTAACCCACTTTCTGTCCGTCGACGTCGATGCTTATGCCCGATGTAGCTGTATGCGGTGGGAGCCAACCCTCCGGGTTCTTGTTGAAGAAGGGCCACGGCGGAACGATGGCGACGAAGGTCAGCGCGGTGCCGGCGAGGCCGATGTAGAGGGCGAGCTTGATGTCCTGAGCCATGAAGCCAATCAAGAAGGCAAAGATCTGGCTCCGTGAGTCACATGCGCATAGTCAGAGGAGCGAAAGAGCCTACGCCAGCTGCGCCGAGCATCACCGTCGTGAGCATCTCGGCCAGGCGCTGCCCCTCAAAGTCCTGGAGTCGTGGTCAGTACACGGCATATCGTAGGGAGCTGGAAGGATGACACACAATCTGGCCCTCAAAGGCATCCCGCACCTGGTCAAGCAGCTGGTCAGCCATGGTGTAGCAGGCAGAGTTGCAGTGTCAGTGTCGTTGCGATGCTGCACGGCTGTGAATGGCCGCGGCGATGTGGCTTCTGCCAAGTGCGCAGGGTTGCGGGAGCCGCAGCGCCAGGAACAGCCGAATCATGACATCGCCGCTGCTGCACGCTCGTGAAAGGCGTCCAATTTCTGTGCCAGCTGAAGCCCGCCGCTGTGCACTCCCATAGAGCGACCGTATGCCCTTGCCGTGTGTGTCTCCGTGCAGAATCCACTGGCTGCGTGAATTTCGGCCGCGCAGAATTTCGCAGCGTTGCCCCGGCCGAAAAGTAAAAAGCCTGCCTGCGCCTGACGTGCAGGTGCCGTAGGTGCCATGACTAACGCTTAAGCTCCGAGGGCTTTTTCTCGACGCCCAATCCTCCTCCTCCTTCCCCTTCCCACTCAACAACACTGTCCTTTGGACTTTGCAGAACCGCAACATCGCCCGCATACAGTTCGTTGGAACAATTGTACGCAATACGCCTGCAGTCGACCGTTCGGCCCGCACGTTCACGCACACCCGAGTGTCGCTGACCCTTTGTGAAGTCCACAAAGCAAACACCTCGCCGCCCACGACTGATCGAGCCTCCGGGTTTCCGTGTCGACCACCACCCATCTCGACCAGCTAACCGACGCCACGGCGTCTTGAACATCCAAACCATCAAGTTGGCGGGCCTCTACATCCACAAGTTTTCCTTCGTTCGCCCTCTTCTCGGCCCAAAAGCCTGGGTCTACGGAGGCGACTACAAGAAGCCTCCATAACTGGCCCTTCGATAATCGACAACCATCTGCGCATACGATATCGACCAACACGACTTCTCTTCCCGCTCCTCAGGGGTAGTTGGAAGAACAGGCTTCCGAAGCCATCTCCGCTGCGGCTGAGTGTAGGGTGAGAGCCCCTACGCGAAGCCTCTATCCAAGTTGAGCGCGCCGGCGAGGTGAGCGCTCACAAGCGACTCGCCAGAAAGACACTGCCCTTGCGCTGCAAGAGGTCGCTTCAACCGGTCGTCCCAGACCCAACCTATCAAGCTGGCTTGAGCCGAGCAACCCCCAATCCGGGCCGTCCCTCGTCCCCACACAAGTCACCAAGATGACCGATACTCCAAGGTCTGAGCAGTCTCAGACGAGGTTCAGCACTCCCGTGTCGGACCTCGATGACCACCGCAATCAACCCCCGTCCATGCCTCGAGCTGAGCCCAGCGGATCTGGACCGGGCAGCCGAAGGCCAACCTTTGCCAGCATCCAGCCTCTGCCCGAGCATCCCAACCTTCTCCTCCAAGTCAGAGAAGCATCGGAGCAAGGTGTCCTGTCCAGAGATTTCGAAAATGCCATCGTGGATGACGACGCTCACCTATCGCCAGACGGGGTGTATGGGCGCCGTGGATCCCTGGCTGCCAGCCCTGTGGGACGACGAAATACGTTCCGACGGCCGCGCGACCCAACAGTGGAGAATTTGTCGAGGTCAAGGGCCTCTTCCACCTCAACGCGCTCCGAGTCCCCTCCCAATTCAGTCGATGCTTTTGCGGGCCCCTACCGACGCGACCGAGCTGGCACAATGAACAGTCGCGCTCCTTCTGAGCTTGAGCTCGCTATCCACAGGACAATTTCTGGTGGTACTAGACGCCGACCAACTATCAGCGACGAACGACCTGATGATCTACATATCGAAGTTGGTTCTGCCAACAGCTCAGCCGAAGAAGACGTGTGCTTCCCCGTCCAAGATGAGCCTGGAAAGACTACCAGAATCGACTACGAAGACTTGGAAGAATTTGTGGCTCAGGTCCAGGAGAAGACACCCATTGTCCAATCTCTGCGCCACAAGGCCAGCGTAAATTCGCAAATGTCAAAGAAGATTTTCGGAGACCTTCGTCCCAAATCCTACGCGGATGCAACCCAAAAGCGTGACGTCGATCAAACAACGCTCAATTGCGCCGTGGGCCCTGCATTGGAGGAGAAGATTGCAGAGGGAGGGCTTTCTCACATGTACAGCGGAAAGGATGCCGTTGCCGAGGAAGTTATGTTGAACCGGTGGACTTTCTTCTCCTCTGAGCTTGATGATACCATCCATGCGGCTGAGCTTGGTGGCCTACTCATGCCCGGTGAGACTTTCCGCGATCTGTTTGAATTGCCTGAGACCCAGGGCGGCTGCTGGTGGCTTGACATGGTGAATTCGACAGAAGAGGAAGTCTTTGCGGTCTGCAAAGCGTTCGGCGTCCACCCACTTACTCGCGAGGATATCACAATGCAGGAAACGCGCGAGAAAGTGGAACTGTTTCATTCTTACTACTTTGTATGCTTCCGCTCGTTCTTCCAGGCGGACAAGCAATCCGAAAATTACCTGGAGCCTGTCAACTTCTACGCAGTGGTATTCAAAGAGGGCCTCTTGACGTTCACCTTTACCGAGAGCCCGCACACGACGAGCGTCCGGAAGCGTATCGGTCGTCTGAGAGATTACATCAATCTGAGCAGCGACTGGATCTGTTACGCTCTCATCGACGACATTGTCGACAGCTTTGCGCCCGTGCTGCGCGACATCGAGCACGAGACCGACGCCATCGAAGATCAAGTTTTTACAGCCCGTATCGAAGACTCTCGTGAAATCCTTCGTGCCATCGGCGAATGCCGGAAGAAAGTTATGTCGCTCCTACGACTCTTGGGCGGCAAGGCAGATGTCATCAAAGGCTTCGCCAAGCGCTGCAACGAAAACTACAACGTGGCACCTCGAGGCGACGTTGGCATGTATCTCTCGGACATCCAGGACCACGTCGTTACCATGATGTCGAATCTCGGCCATTTTGAAAAGATGCTTTCGCGCTCGCACTCCAACTACCTGGCGCAAATTTCCGTCGACCAAGTCATCCAGGGCAATCAGAGTAACGTCACGTTAGGTAAAGTTACAGTCATTGCGACGATTCTGGTCCCGCTCAATCTGATTTGCGGTCTTTTTGGAATGAATGTACATGTGCCGGGCCAGGGCGTGGACGACAACTACTATTGGTTCTTTGGCATATTGGGGACGATTGGGCTGTTTATTACAACTTGTCTTGTCATTGCTAAGAGATTGAGGTGGATTTGAATGGAAGATTGGGTAGAAGGAGGCATGGGAAAGACAAAAAGGTGACATGGTGAGAGGGACTATCGAAGAATGTTGAGCGTTCATCATGTTTCACAGAGAGCGAGTGTCGCGTTCAGCACGTAATGGATGGCTGCGGGTTTAGGCACGGTGGTTTGCGAGGTTTAATGTTCGACCCGTGACTGTAGTCTATCTTTTGGCTTTGAGATCATTTTTGGAAGACGGGTAGGTGGGAAGATGGTAGAATACCGGCTACAGTGTGTTAGATCTCCTTGCGTTTTTGGTTCACCATTGTATATGTTCGTATGAGTATAATGCATACAATTCATGGAAATCCGTGAATAGTGAGGGAGGCGTTTTTCTGTGCTGTATAACTATGGGAAGTTGAAGTTGTCGCGGTATTCTTTGAATGTAGACGGTGAGGAAAGAGTGAGTCAATTGTTCTTCGCGTGAGTATGGTGAGTAAAAATGATTTTGAGCACCTTGGACTAATCGACATTGCAGCGTAGTCAATACAGAGTCTCCAACCGAATTTTCAATGTGTTATATGACTATGGCAAGTAGGGAAATGTTGCAGGACGGTAGGTACGAACACAACTAGTCAGGAGAGACATGGTCATTAACTCTTCTCTTGAATCTGGTCACTAAAGATGCAAGTGACTCTGAGCACCTTAGACTCATCGGCACTCCACCATCATAGTCAACACAGAGTCACTGACTCCTCGGTCCTATATGACTCTACGTACATGTCCTGTGGAGAACATGAAATCTCCCGCTCAGAACTGATGCCCTTCTACATTCCACTTTTTCTATTCAGATTATCGATAGAAGCCTTCACTTTTTACTGTACTTTTTAATATACTAACGCTATCAGAACATACACAACCAGCTATCAGCACACACCAAGACTATCAGAACACAAGAAACTCTCAGAACACAAGAGCTATCAGATCACGATTCTACATGTCGAACCAACGCAGGCAAGCCCACGGTGCTCAAAATACTTCTTCGTCAGGCTCCGGCCAGTCTCTACAAGCACCTTCCCAGGCTTCATCTTCTAGCTGGGTGCTGCCCGCAGCTCCTGCAGGACAATATGGACCTACGGTGCGGGCCCCTGGTAAAGCACATGACACCGTCGTCGGCACGAACCAAGAGAGTCTTTCTGACCTGGTACACGGAGTCCCATCACCATCGCCACACGGAAATTTTGATGAAAACTTCTCTCACACATATGACGACGGGGGGAGGGAATTCAGCCAGGCGATGGCCATGGGTTCATTTCCGATTGACAACTTCCCCGACACGTATCGATACGATGCTTCTGGAGAACAGTATGGGTCCGGTTTCGTCACCAGGACGAACCAATACGGTGCTTCTGGAGGTCCGCGTGGCTTTACTAGCACAAACCAATACAGCGCTCCTAGCGAACAGCACGGGTCCGATTTCATCACCAGCACGAACGAATACAGTGCTTCTAGAGAGCCGCGAAGGCAGACCGTGTTCGACCCATCTCTGTCCCCCAATTCCATGACCATCACAACCCCAAGCTTTGCTTCCCCCTACACCCTCGAACCTGACCCCGAGAACCGTTCAATCCACACAACCACCAATGTAACAGCAGATTCGGGTCACCTCCCTCAAAGCCTGGCCTCGCCAGCAGCTCCCGTCGACCACCGTAGGCGCGCTATGCCTAGCTCCAGCCCCAGCACCAGCACGAACCAGACCCGAGCCAAGAAGCGTCGAACCGACTCAACGACGACTTCAGTCTCCGCCGAAGAACAGCCTCAAGGCCCCGTACGCGCCCTCGGTGTTCCCCCCTATCTTTTCCCCAGCACGGCCCAATTGCAGTCCAGTGCTCCCTCCAGTTCCCTCGGGCCAACCCGCCCAAAGAAAGTTCCTGTCAGAGCCCGCACCGCGTGTTCTACATGTCATCGGCTAAAGATCAAGGTGAGTCGGGAGACCCCAGAAACTGCAAATTCGATGAGACGGTGTGCTGATGGGAAGCGTGCAGTGCGTGACAGATGGTGGCGGGAGTTGCGAGAGGTGCTTGAGGTACAGTATTACGTGCAAGGTGCAGGACAAGTTTGTCTTCTGCAGTGGGGAGTGAGTAGTGTTATAAATTTGTGGGTTTCTTGATGGTATGTTCTTGCTTGTCTGCTTATCTATTGGGTCTGGGTTTTTATGTATGTTCTTTGTGCTAGAATGTTCTATACTATAATGCAAGATTGAAAGTTTGCAGTTTGCACATATGCGATAGGCTGGTCGAGATTATCTTGTAGTGGGTACGGTGACCAAGAAAATGAACCCCTTACCAAGAGGCAGAGTTTGTCTGCCTGTTGGTACGACAGACAAAAAGCACTAGAATACTGAACACGTTCGAAGTTATCTCGTACACGCTATGTCTTGGTCCAATTCTGTCTTGTGTCTGAATATAAACATACTCTTTTCGATCTTATGTATGACTCTAGCTTCGACGAGTCATTAACGATGTAGCATAGTCATAGCCCCTAAATTTACGGAAGTACGACTCCTGTCTTGGGTTTGGCATGACTCTGGTAGAGTATGTAATGCACCGCTCGCTCGCTCGATCGATCGCGAAAATACACCGTGTGATTCTACACACATTCAAGCTGAATAAATAAATTTTTACATCATGCTACCTACCCATTCTAGGATACCGATACTGTCAGAACCAAGATCGAGGTTGCGAGTGGGCAAAACAGTACTGGTATCCAGGATGTTACTCAGGGCGCTTCCGCTCCACGCTCCGCCAATTGGGGCGCGAGCGCCTCCATAGATTAAAAGTTCTGGTACAGCGCCGGATTCACGCCACTGGTCCGACATTCTTGCAAGCGCTGGTTCGTGGTGTCAGATATCCTTCTCAACTCTTCAGCAAGCATGATTATCTTTATATTGGTCCTATTTCCCTCTTCGATGGATTCTCGCGTCCTTTCCTGGAGTTTCTTCATGACACTTTCCACGATATCTGACGATAGCCCAGGCATTTCGGTCACGTCGCCTTCGTAAACGGTTATAACACGTACTCGTTTGAACCGAGAGAGATCTTCTTCCTCTTTAGTGTTATTTTGTCGTTCGGAACCTTGCATATCCCGAGAAAGAATGCGATCAATGCTCAGTTTTGGGGAAGAATTAAGGCTATGGGCCGTACTGAGTTCAGAATCCATGTCATCCATCACAATAAATCGTGTGAAACTCATGCCGCAGTGGGTGCTATTTTTCTTAGCGTGATTGACCCTGCAATGAAGATCGTGACGAACATCCATACCATTCAATCTCCCGATCTGACGGCCCTTCATTGCTCATATGGCAGTTAGGACAAACCACCGATTCGGCCGTACTCATACGAATGACAGCACTCATATTGACCTTTTGACCAGGTCGAAATTGTGATTCCCATCCCTTGTTATCACTGAGGACAATATCGCGTTTCTTGACAACATCCTGCAGCACAAAATCGCCGCGGTCAAACTTATGAACTTGTGCTCCCGCTTTCTGTCAATTGACACGGAGTACAGCAAGCAAAGCCTATACAAATTAGCTTCGTCCTGGAGAGGTTCAATGAGATGTATGCTAACCTCGGGAGATCTGACGAATTCCAAATGGAAGGGGCAGGCGCGACCAAAGGCATCAGTCAAGTAGACTGGTTCCTGTCGCTCACCTTGTAGAGAAAGCGACATATAGAGCTTCTCGATACGACTTACAGCGTTGAAAACCTGCAGATTCGTTCTCCTTTGTCAATAGTTAGCCCATGAACAAATTTGCCATTACGTGAATACTTTCATTATACTGATGGCGACCTCGAGTATCTCTTTGCCGACTTCCACACCCCTTAGCGCGCTGTCAGCTGGCTTCAGGACGACTCAAGACCGATCATCTACCTTCGACCCTGCTTATACACTTCCGAAATTCTCGTGTAAAGGCTGGTTGATGTCTTCTCGAGGTTTGCGGTAAGTGAGCCATGCTGGGCCACACGTCTACGCTCACGAAACGAGGCAGAATCGCTATCGTCCATATCAGTCTGGCTGATACTCTCCTATATATGACTTCCACTTACAACTGGACTGTTAGAAGCAGCATATTGATAGATGCAGTGTGGGCTGCAATATTGGCCTTGAACCACGTCAATTTGTCCTGCATCGACACTCCCCATTTCGCTTTCATGAATGCATCTTTCAAATGTACCACAGCTGTTCTCGAATCATGCTTCTGTAAGCTCTTGTCATATTGCTTGAGGCATTGCGTCTTGAATTGGTCCAACGTCGCCAGGCATTGTCCAGCAGCCTGTCTCAAGGCCACGAGCTGTGAGTGCTGTTCGCTCTCCACCTCGAGACCCTTCACGCGTGTGAGAGCGGTCTCTAGAGTCTGTAGCTCACTTATGAGCTCCCTGTATTCGTGACCGGCGCCTTTGATGTCGTCAAGGGCATGGATGATTTGGGAAATAAGGCCGAGGGCTGCGATGAAGTCGCCGGCGCTGAAACCGAATCCAACGGACATTGGGATTGTATGAAGAAGCGAAGTTTGGTGCTCGAGAGTGCTCCAAGTTGGGTGATTCGTTGTGTTAAAATGGCCACGAACTGTTCGATCCGGACGAAGACAGGTGCGAGAGAACGAGCGATGGAGAAGGGGGCGCTGCAGCGTCGCAAGCTGTACTTGGGGGCAACACTGAGTTTCACAACAGGCCGCGCAAAGCCACACTCGTGACCGCACGGTAGTTGATCAAAGCCAATGAGCCTTGTTACTCATGGTCACAGGCACACTGTGCGACAATGCCACCTGGACAAGATCCAAGATGAAGTGCGGGGAAGTTAAGTGATGCAGGAGGATGAAGGAAATGAGCCGGAAAGAGCAGTGACCACTGTGTCAACAGAGCAGCTTCCCGTGAAGTCCCCACTGTGAATATCTTAGCATACAAGAACCTTGTTTGAGTATTGGAGGTGATTTGGTACTGAGCCAGGAGGCTTTGCTAGCCTTCGTTAGCATCAAGCTCAAACTCTCGACGATGCTTACTACATTCAGGATAATAAAGACGCGCGATCCGACCTTATGTTGTCAACGTGCATTGAAGGGCTTGAAATATCGAGATTGAGTGAAATAGAATGATCCAAAGAAGTTGGTCAGAAGAGTAGGCGTGGAACAGAACCGCAACCTATGGGAGGGAAGGAGCAATCTACCACCTCCACGACAATAGGCCACTCACGAAAAAAAGCAAGTCTTACAACAGCTGATGATATCCCGTGTTGAGATGCGCGAACTACCCTGGTAGTTTTGTGGAGTTCTCAGTGCACCCTGCACTCAATTCTCCAGGTCATACAGCAAACATCTCCCAGTCCTGAAGTTGTACACAAAAGCCTTCCCGCCTTCACCCCCTCTACTCAATCCTTGACTTCCGTCCTCTCTCCACTTGCTCGCATACCCTAACAGAAGATCATGGAGCTCCTGCATGTACTTACGCTCCTCAACCCGCAAGCTCTGAATCGCCTTTCTCCAAGAATCCGGGTCCGAAAGTCGCGTCTCCCGGATCAGACTCATAACTTCGTCTTTGGCCTCGATAGCCGCAATGGGTGAACCTTCCTGGAACGAAGACAGCAATTCCGCGGAGCGAGCTTGTGCAGCTTCGACAATGCTCCACTTGTTGCTTTTCTTCGAGCGATGCTGCGCCATGAGTACGTCCACGTTCGCTTTGGGGGTGGCAGAGGCGGAAGAAGGGGCCGGTGCAGCTTTCGATAAGCGCTGAGCAGCGCTGCCCTCGCGAGCCTCGCGATCACGGAGCTCGTTCCGGAGGTAGTTGAACACGTCGGCAGACCGGAGGTCAGTGTCTTCCTTTTTCGCGATAGATTTGGCTTTGACATCCGGCTTGTCAGGCCCAACACCGTGCTTGATGACAATGATCCAACTATGTTTATCATCGCGGTAGTAGCGCAGGAGATCTTCGACCGAATGTGCGTCGATGGAGAGTTCAGTTGAGAAGCCTTGAGCGATGAGGTCCGCGACCATTTTCACGCCTGTAGATCGCAGCGTCGTAGGGTCAAAGCTCGCAACGAGGCAATCGCAGCGTCGCGGCATCCAAGATATAGCTGGTGTGTCTTCTTCGGCCTGCTTCTTGAGGAACGCTGATTTTCCAGGCTTTTTGAGATGCCGTGCCATCGAGTTAACGATGCGATCCCACCCAAGATTCATTCCGACAGCATGGTAACCACCAATCGAACGTGTGTGACTCAATCCTTTAGGTCGATACTCTTCGATGAGTCGATCATATCGACCTCCTGCAGCAAGTACCTCGCGCTTCTTCGTGTCAAAGAGGCATTGAAAGAGAACCCCTCCGGTGTAGAACTTCTCATTGAAGCTGCTTAGCACACTGATATACATTTTACGCTTGATAATCCAGTGCTTCATATAGCTGACGACCGAGTTGAGGTGAGCAAAGATGGCGTGAGTCCGATCGAGGTACTTTGTGCCCTCGAAAAGGCGCCTTAGTTTGGAGAAAGCTTTCTCTGGTGTTTCCCTCCAATTGAAGCGAGCTAAGTCGTCAAGTGAAGTTGAAGGTATGCCGATTTCAGGCGCACGGAGCTCATTCCGAATTTTCTGCCAGTCATTCCCTTGGATATTGAGTTTACTGAGAGCTTCCTTGACCGCTGGACGTAATGGAACATTGATTCTGCAGTAGTCCATTACCAGATCCAGAAGGTCCGCATGGTTGAGATGGAAACACATCTGTGTTGCCGCTAAAGATGGGAACTCGTCAATGACTTCATCGATGACTTTGAGAACCTCGGCCTCCTTGAGAGCCAGATCTAGAGTATCGTACGATAGAATGTCGAAATCTGCCTCTCCATTGCTGCGAGGTGGTCCTCCCGTATAGCTATCTCTGTACACTGATCCGATCGTGAAAGTTTTCTCAAGAAAGGACGCTCCTCGTCCAATGCTTCTGGCGTACGGCAACGTCAAGTCATAAGGTAATTGGACAAGTGTACCTGAAGGATCAAACAGCTTGACTACATTGTTGTTGGCATAGTGGTTAGACCATGGGATGAGCAATTGTCGATTGGATTCCACTGCACCGTGTCCGCGAAAAATCGTCGCTAGGTGATCTTTGACGAGATTCTGAAGGAGTATGTCATTGGGCTTGATGCCTTTCGAGCCAGCACCAGCCGCCATGTCCCAGGCGAAATCTTTCGCTTGTGTATCTGGTTTTTGTGAAAACAGTGCTGCCATCATCTTAGTGTAGTGTGGTGAATCTCGATCTGACAACGCTTTCAAGGCTTCCTTGACCGACTCGTCTTCGATCTGAAGTGGGACCTTGCCGCTTCGAAGGAGTTCGGCACAGTTTGGTCTTTCGCTTGGACGGTGACTGATCAGTGACGTGATTATGCTTCCTTGAAGTAATAATTCCGGAGATTCGAATTCCGCAGGAAGCTCATATTTACGTTCCCGCAGTCCTCGAATTACGTGATCGCGTTCCATGGCCGTCTTCAGAGGATGGCACATCTCGAAAAAAATGATGCCCACTGAGTACATATCAACCTTGTCGGTATAGTTTCCACCGGCTTCCGAACGTAGTTCTGGTGCCACATATAGCGCAGTCCCAACGCTGCGAGTCATCTCTCCGTCTAGTTGAGTTGTCGCCGCGAGACTTCGTTCAGCGCGCTGGTACTGGCCACTCGTAGCCAGTCCGAAATCACCAATCTTAGGGGTCTTAGCGACGTCAATGAAGACATTGTCTGGCTTCAAGTCACGGTGTATGATCCCGTGGCTATGCACATGGGCGAGACCTTCAAGCATTTGCCGAAAGAGCCTCCAATACTCCTCGGGTTCCTCGTAAAGACCCTTCCTGATCAGATCGCGTAGTGTTTGCTTCTCACAGAATTCCATCTGAATATAAAGAATTGTCCTGACAGGGCGCGTGGGCATCGAACTCGACATCGTCCGTTTCTTTGCAAGTGGGGATTGCGGATCAGGGGTACTTGCGATCGCGTTCTCGTCGTCTGTGGCGAAAGTTAGTCAACCCATTATGGATATGTGTAGGAGCGGGTCCATACCTGTGTCAGAGCCAAAGACAATAGCACCATCGTCATCCTCCTCATCCTCGTCATCCGAACCAAATTCTATTCGGTTGGAGCTGATGAAGTCTAGACCTCCAGTACTCCGACCGAAGCCACCATCAACGCCAGTGTTGCCAGGGGATAGCTCGGACTCTGAGCCTGACTCATCCCGTGTGAATGTCATGGACGATTGATCATCCTGGTCAAGATCGGCAGACACCTCCTCTTCAGGCCAAGCCGTGTAGTAACGAACAATACTGGGATGGTTGAGACGCGACAGTAGCATAACTTCGGACAACACCTCAGTAAGCGCGGAAGCGGACTTCTGTCTGATCTTCTTGATTGCGTAGGTGCGCCCATCAAGCTTGTTACGAGCCTTGACTACCTCACCATAGCCGCCTTTTCCGAGACGGCCTGCTTCAACCCAGTCGCTGGCGTACCTTGAGAATGTGTTTCCGAGGCCAGTAGAGGACTCGCGACGTAGTCCTCTCAGGTTGAAAGAAGTTGAAGAATGCCTCGATCTCCCGGGTGTGGGAGGCTGTTCGTGAACAGGCACATTGTCCCTCAAGAACTCACACGGGATGAGATCGAATGCCGAAGGTCGCTTCTTCGGATCTGGCTTGAAGAATTTGCGTAACATTTCCTGGAGGGGCTCAGAACAGCCAACTGCGTCAGACAGATCCTTGGGTGAGTTGTATTTCAAAGGCACCTCGAGACCGAACAACATCTGGAGGAAAACGACACCAAGATCCCAAACATCGGTTTTCCTCGTCTTGCGGGGGTCTTGCGAGAGTTCTGCAGGGATCCAGAATGCCGACCTCGATGTTGTGAATGGCTGCTCGCCTCGACTAAGGTCACGCAAATCGTGTAAACTCTGCTGGAACCCGCCATCGGCCAGCTTTGCTGACAGACCTCCTGTCGATGATTTTCGCAGAAGAATGTTGTTCGGATTGATTCGTTTGTGGATCATCGAATTGCGATGATAGAAGTCTAGGGCCTCGAGCAATTCAATGGTCCAAGACCTTACCTTGGCTACTGCGAGATGCCCGTCATCCTCCAGCTTGTCGTGTAAGGCCCCCTTGTTGGCGTACTCGACAAGGATATTGATTTCCCATCCAGACCCAGGCAGTTGCTCGATCTTGAAGTCGAGGACGCCCATGAATTCTGACTGCCCCAAGCGCTTGATGTACTCCAATTCCTCCTCCACAGCCATGACGGCCTTTTTGAGCTGGGCTTGGTTGGACGATTTCTCGGTGCCCACACTTATCCGCTTCAATACCAATGTGACAGGGCTAGGAGCTCCAACGGGCTTGACCAAAAGGTTCTCTGTGGCTGGACCAGTGCGAAAAGGTAGTAAACCTTCGACGGCAGTACACTCGATCCGTCTACCCTCGGTTTCAAAGGACACAAGCCGATCGAAAGAAACATGGCTGTCATTGTTACCTCCGGGAAAGTAAGAGGTTGGCGTTAGACTGGTAGGTTTGCTCTTTCGTTTATTCATCAATTCTTTCCGTCTCATCTCCTCGTTGACCATCTGTCGAAGAGATCTCTCTTCTTCAGCTCTCTCCTCATCGCGTTTCCTCTGTAGCTCCTCCTCGTGTTGTTTGGCAAGCTCCGCTGCAGCAGCCTCATGGACAGCGCGTTCGGCTCCAAGGTTTTCGAAAGTATCATCTTGCTCGCGGGACGTCACATCATCCTCGAGGATATCTTGAATGGAAGTAGCTATGTCATGGATCATAACTTCCCCAACGAGCTCCTTGGGTCTTGTCCGGAGGAGAGCTTGTAGCCTTTGCTGTGTCTTTTGGCGCAACTTGCCAGTACCCTCTATAGATAGATTTGGCAATGACTTGGGGTATGTGGCAGTTATCTTCGCGATCAGCGTCACAGTGATGTCCTCATTCGAGAATGATTTGAGCTTCAGATGCAAAACTCGATCAGTGGTTTTCTAGATTTGTCGGTCAATGCATGCTGAAAACAGAAAACCCGGTACGGAAGGCAGGCTGCATACATACACTCCAAGCGCCTTTCGCTTCAGTTTCAGCGAAGTCTTCCATATAGATCGCCTTCAAGACTTCGAGCTCATCTTCTTGTGCCTGGGCGTTGCCATCCGTCGGCCTGCCAGACTGATTCTCCTTGGCCGAGAGCTTCCCCATGGCACTAGTAATACTCTGTGGCGTAGATACATTTGGTAACTGGTTAGGCTTGCGGGGCGTCTTTGGCGGTGCCATAGTGGGCTGTGTTGTCCGTGGTTTACATGTCAACGTAGGAATGGGTTGACACAGAGACAGCAGCCGAAGCTGCCTGCCCTCACACTGCAGACATGGTGACTGTTTTCTGCTGAACAAGAGTTGAGGGGCGAAGATTGTGCCACGACTGCCTTTCACCGTACCTTTGCGATGAGTGACAACTGCAGTGGGGCAGAATCCCGGCACTAAGCTACTCTGAGACTAGGCAAGTCGGTGTGTTCATGACGCGCCTTCCCCAGACCCTCGAAGATGAATGCTGCGACGACCTTTGCGCTTCCTGAAAGCACGACCGATTGAGCAGGCGCGAGGGTTTCAGAACACATGGAATCTTTTTGCCACCGAATCTTTTCCATCCGACACGCATTCCGATAGCGCATCGTGCGCCGCGCCCTCGTTTCTTGGGTGTAAACAAACCGCCAAACAATAGGACAACAGCACCACACCAGTCTTCCACGCCGGACCACGAGCTCAGCGACGCGTGGCGCGTTCCTAGAGTCTTCACTCATCATGTTCTCGTGGATCACTGGGCCGCGCATCACTGATGGGATGGAGGACATCCAGTCAGGTGCGCCACATGTCCGAAGCTTCCGCAACCAAGCTAATTAGACAGATCCCGCCTACGACACCACCTTCGTTGAGCCGCCCGATACCCCCGCACATCAATTCGCAATGAAGGCGTTCAAACAAGCTATCTTTGGCACGCCTGCGCCTGAGACCGCTAAGTCAAGCAAGAAGTTTGAGAAGAAAACGAGGCCGGATGCAGCGAATGCGGAGGGTACAAGACTCTCCATGCCTAAGGACAGCACGCCGAATGCTTCGCCATCGAAGAAGCCTAACGGCATCCTCATGACGCCACGGACTGCAAGTAAGGAGAAGAAGACCGTGTCTTTCGGAGCTCACGTAAAGGACAACGAGGGCAAGAAGATTGGAAGGAGCGGCATACCCAACGACTGTCCTGGGAAATTCCCCAGTCCTTGGACCCCGGGTACTGAACTGAGGGCAGAGCCAGCTAGTGACAGCAAGCCCCGCACGAAGCTCACCGCAGCCTTGTACGATGCCCGCACGACTTCACAGCCACGGTCTGGCCAAAAGCCCAAGTCCAGGGACGATAGTGACATCACGCTCGATCTAGGTGCCCCGCGATCTGAATCGGGAAAGTACTGGAAGGACCAATACGAATCGTACGCCGAGAGGAGCGAGACGCAGATGCGACAGCTGGTTAAGAAGCAGCAGGTGGCCAAGAACTACGCGAAGAAGAAGGACGGCGAAGCAATGGAAGCAGCCACCAGGCTCGCCGAGGAGCGAAGGCGGTCCAAAAACAGAGAACGCGAGACGGAGCGCCAGAACAAGGACCTGCAAGAGCGATTACGCAAGACCATGGCGGAGAACTTCGCCCACAGCGCTGAGATTGCTGCGCTCAAGAGTCGGATCGACACATTAGAAAAGTCCCTTGTTCTACCCTCATCTGAGGCTCGAGACAGTAAGCTTCCCTTCTCCATCTTTGAAGATGCGAACAAGGGCTCAAGCCCGTTTCCATTAGCACAGGAAAGATTGCATAGCAACCGCGCTGGTGATGCAATGGAGCCCCCGTCTATACTTCTAGGCAAGCCCGTTACTTCTCGCGAGCTTCCCGAGAACAAGGAGAACTCGCCACCAAAGGCTCAGCGGAGTCGGCGCCAGACACTTACAGACACTGCGTCCCGTCCAATCTCTGCACGCTCAGCCAGACCTACACTTGGTGGTGGCGGTTCGACCGACATTTCCTACCTCTCCACCAAGGCGCCGCAACCGGCTGCACCCATCGCTGCCCCAACCGCAGCTGCAATCAAGCCTCCGCTGAGCCCTCGGAAACTGTCGCCTAGCAAAGAGAATGTGACTCCAAAATCGTCGGCACCAGCCCCCATATTCTCCAGCCCGCTCCCCCAGGGTTCGCCTGACCCATGGCTGGCGGCCGATGCTGATAGCCCACCGGCACCCATGAACCGCATGAGCCTCGACCTTCCCATTTTCGGCATCGACAATAGCAGGCCGACCAAGCCTAAACACACTGTTCACACCGTTCGCAACCGTGCCTCCAGAACGGGCATTCGGGCTACGAAGGTAGAAGTACGAAAAGCTGAGTCTGCGAAGAAAAGTCGAGCTAGCACCAACCAGTCATCACCAGCCAACGACTTTGGGACTATCACAAGGGAAGACCTGCTAGTTCAGAAGGAAACCATTCCAGTCCACACGGTGAAGAAAGAGGAGCCCCAGGTCATGGTTGTGGATTCGAAGTTGGGCGATCTGAAGCCTTTCTCTGGTACATCTGATGGTTTATCGGTGGCTCAGGATAAGGGAAAGGCACCGATTTCCATGGATCGGAAGGAGCAGGCGAAGAGGAGGTTGTTGGAGCGGAAGCAGAAGAGAATCGGCTCTTCGACTGTTCTGCAGTAATTATGGGACGGGCATCATTCTCGGCCAGCTTTACGTTTGAGCGTTTCGGTTCAGGTGTTTTAGATGGGACATGCGAATAAGCACTCTGACCAATGGTCTTGCGTTAGGCTGAACTATCTTTTTCTTCGGAGGGAGGCGTAATACTGTGTAGGGCACTGCATCAAGGAACCGGGAACTGGTCATGGGAGGTTTGCACATTATTAGCGATGGCGTCGGGGGTGTTTTGGGTCTATGCGGTATACCATAACGAACTGGTTCTGGTCTGAAATTCGACTTGATAGTCATACTTCATTTTCTGCTCTTACTATTTACACAGTTTGTGATAGGCCTGGTCGATTGTCTTGGGCGAGGTCGCTGTATAACCCGTAGCCTTGCTTTCCAGCACCAGCCAGAACGCGCCGCGTTGGTCTAGCTACATTACTATTTCGTGCCCCCCCCCCCCCCCACTTCGGCCCCCTTTCCCACCCTTTCCGCCGCTGAGTCGGAACATATCCCTGAATCTGTGATCCGCAACGGAGCGCATATGCTCGTTCGGGAGCGTAGTATGGGTCTGGTCATGGTCTGGTTACACTTCCATCCCATTGGGGCAGGTCTGTTATTTTAAGGGTCAAGTCTATGGCGGATCTGGAGTAGCGGTCGGCGGTCTTTTCGTGAGCACAGAATAAGCTCTGGCTCGCTATCAAGCAGTTGAGCACGGGTTGATGTTACTACATTTGTAAAATGCATGAGATATGTATGGGGTAAGGTGAAGCTGACAGATGGCGTCATAGGCGAACGCAACTGGGGATTCCGACACGAGGATCATACGACTCGAAAATATACAGCAGGACTTGTACGGCGTTCCGTCTTAAAAACCTGTAGCAACGTGGATGGTAGGGAATCTAGTATCTAGGCTGAACAAGCATAAGGTAGGAAATAAAAACCACATGTTGAGAGATCATGAAAAGTCACAAGCGAGGGTGTTGTTTAACGTTCTTAATTGAGTGCTACCTTGATAGCCGCATTCTGCATAAATCCCCACTGTCCTCTGATACCCATAATCGCTATCCGTGGTAGGCCGTGCTCAGAACCATACCCAGCGATGACAAACCGGGTGCCGTGTATTGCATGATAAAGAGATGCGGGCGGGACCAAACGAGATGCACCGGAACACCAGGAGATATTTTCGCGCCTCGTCGCATACCCGCCCAGTCGTGCACTATAGCCTCATGCGCTTTGTGGTGGGGTATTGTTCGTCGTGCGCGTGTGCGGGAGAAGCAAGCGGGACCGCTTAGCGATCCTCGGCCCACTCGTTCTCGCGGCGGATCTGGTCCTCCTCCTCGGGAGTGAAATCGTTCTGGATGTTGAACGTCTTTCGGATCTCGTCAGGTGACTTGCCCTTGATCATGTTCGCGACGGTCTTGCAGCCGACGTCGAGCAGAGCCTTGATGTCGAGATAATTGGCCGCCTGCGAGTAAGTCAGCAAGGTGCTCGAAAGAAGAAGGTATTAAAATAACGTACGAGGATGATCTCGAAGAGCATCTCTTGGTCGACCTGCATAAATTTCTGATCCCACTCCTCGATGTCCGTCGACTTCTTCCGGTTGTCGGAGTCGTCATCTTGGGAAGCCGGAGGGTCTTTGCGGTGATGCTCGCACCACTCGAGAACCTTCTTCATAACGGCCTCGTTTACCTAGCGAAAGCGTTAGCATGATAAGAGAAGCGAGAAGTTGTAGAGCGCTTACATTCGGGATGGGGATGGCTTCCTCGTTATCACCACCGAGATCCTCGAGCAAGTTCTTGATCAGGATGGAGCGCTCGGCAACTTCGCGATCCACTGTGATGTCGGCATTGTCAGAGGTCGTCAGAACGATCCTCTTCACCTCCGCGTCAGTTGAGGTGGCCATTGTATTTATGAACTTGTATGTGGTTTCTCGTGCGTGTTTGGTTGCGTGGAGTGTGTAAGGAAGCGGGGTCGAGAAGCTGTGGAGCACGAAGACGGTGTGTAGAAATGGGTTGCGAGCTCAGTGGTGGGTGTTGAGGGAGAGCCTAGGGGCGGCCAGCAGGTGGAGTTATATAGTTTCTGTCGGGCGTTTCCCTGGGTGAGCTTGCAGGTGAAGGAAGGCAGACGTGAAAGCCGCCTGCGCCCACACCTCGCCTCGTTCACGTCAGGCCCCAGGCCCCGAACCGGCTTAGCGCAAGGCTGCAGTACTCAGGTTCCCCGCCGCGAGCGCCCTTGTTCACTAGATTGTTCCCTTCACAATAGCCATTGTTGGCTGCGCTGACCAAAGCTTTGCTATCGCGCAAGCTCTTCTGCGAGCCCTCAGAGCGCGGCTCTGGCTTGTGTGCGCGCACGAAATGCGTTTGTGTCGTGATTCACACCGAAATCGTTACCGGCGGCTGCTCTTGTGGAACCGTGGCACGGCGCCCAAACGAGGAGTCGTAGGTTGTGACTCCTTGCCCAACAATGACACGTTGAGGCGCAAAGGAACGCCGGCCTGAATTCCGTGCCAGAGCTTAAGAGAAATGCTGGTGTTCCGAGGGCAGCTCAAAGCTCAGAATATAATTTCAGGGCTTGTCTTTTAGAATATATCAATCGATCTGGTCTGTGGATACTCACCACGCATCACACCCGCATCGGACAGCGAGCATCCATTGCCATAATGGCGTATGCAACAGTCGAAGTCGCCACTGGTGACGGAAGTAGCAATTACATACAGGTACATGGAAGATCAAGAAAATATCAGATGAGAAAAATGTATAACGAACGTCCAGATGTCCGCAATAGGACGTGCACGTGATAGCGCAATTGCCAAGCCTCCCGTCTCGGAACGCCAGCCCTTCACGCATCAGTCGTTTGCGGCTATATCTTTGCCTAAACTTGTCAAGCCGTCTGACAGTTGGCCATTCTGGTCCTACTTATATACCCTCGCCGCCATGTAGCAAGCAATCTCGGGCTTTTCCGCTGTGAAAACTAACAAATCTCACTGCTCCTTTCCCCCCTTCCTAGCTTTGGCGCGTGGTCGAAGCACTGGGAACTGGTGACTGATCACGCTTGCAACGACGAGCCTGGTCCGGCTCTCCAAGTTTGCAAACACGACAACTCACGACACACCATGCGCCTGTGCGACGCCCTTCGCTCTTTCCAAGTCGCGACACTGCCGGCAGCATGTGGCGCAGAATCTACTTCCTGCTGATCCTGGCGCGCATCTACTTTGCCCTGTCACCGAGCTATCTGCACCCGGACGAGAACTTCCAGGGTCCTGAGGTCATCGCCGGTATGTTCGGAGACGCGCGCAAGCTTCATGTAGAGTGAGGACTGACTTCTCTTGCTCGCAGGACGCGTATTTTCCTACCCCGTACACAGAACCTGGGAGTTTACCTCCGACCACCCCATCCGCAGCACCTTTCCGCTATGGCTCGCATACGGCTGGCCCATGTATATCCTGCGCTGGCTCTGGGAAGGCTTTGGATATGAGGTCTCGCCGTCGGTCGTATACTGGACGCTGCGCGTGCTGATGCTCACGTTGAGCGTCGTGCTGGAGGACTGGGCCGTCCAGGAACTCTTGCCATCGCTACGCGCAAGACGCGTTGCCGTTCCGCTAATCGCCTCTTCCTACGTGACCTGGACCTTTCAAACACACACCTTCTCGAACAGCTTGGAGACACTGTTGGTGAGTTGGAGCTTGGTGCTGATCGGACGGATTGTGGAAGATAAGGTATGCAGCTCGCATCGGAATGCGGTCCGATCCTCTTGTACCCACTAACACAACGCGCAGAAGCGATCCGGCGTCTTCGCCTCCTCCATCTTGGGATTTCTCATCGTGGTCGGCGTCTTCAATCGCATCACCTTTCCAGCGTTTCTAGCTGTCCCGGCTTTCAGCCTCCTACCTCATTTCCGCCGCAAGTAAGTCTTATCAATGCTTTTTCGACTTGGCACCAAGCTAACAGCCGAAAAGACCATTCTCTCTTGTGTTCATTGCTATATTCGCTCTATTTACTGCTTCCTTAGCCATTAGTATCGATACTGCATTCTACACCCCCGGCGAATTTACATTCTCGAATCTCTTCCGGAACCCCGTCATCACACCAATCAACAACTTCCTGTACAATTCAGACTCAAATAATCTCGCTCAACATGGCCTTCACCCTCGCTATCAACACTTTCTTGTCAACCTCCCGCAGCTTCTCGGTCCGGCATTCCCTCTTCTCTTCTATGTCCGGCGCTCCAACCTGAATCTACCTTTGCTCTCTGCACTCTCTGGCATCGCCCTTTTATCTCTCTTTCCACACCAAGAAGCTCGATTTCTCCTTCCTGCTGTCCCGTTGATACTCTCCTCCCTTTGGCTGCCTCGTCCACCGCACCTGAAACTATGGATTTCCTCTTGGGTCATTTTCAACCTTGCACTCGGCACTCTCATGGGCGTATATCACCAAGGCGGGATCGTACCTGTACAGATGCACATCGCCAAGACCAACGAAACGGTCTCACATGCGTTCTGGTGGAAGACATACAGTCCGCCGATCTGGCTACTGAACGGCAAGAACGAAGATCTAAAAACGATAGATCTGATGGGCATGCCTGGTGAGCAGATGCTCGAAAAAGTCAAACACAAGCTGCCAACTTGCCGGACGCGGAAACCACCGAAAGCCGACAAGGGCGTCATCTACCTTGTTGCGCCGCGATCAGCGTACTTTCTGAATCCGTACAAAGAGTATCTAGGCAAGACGCAGGAGGAGCTTTACCTAGAAGAGGTATGGAGCTATAGAAAGCACTTGAATCTCGATGATATGGATTTCGGCGATGACGGTATCTGGAGTACTCTGGCGCGCGTAGTGGGTAATAGGGGTCTGGTCATTTGGAGGGTTAGCAGAAATTGTTGGGGAAAGGGGCAATCATCAGCATAGGTTAGGGCCTATTTGCATCGCCATCAACATTTCGACTTCATTCACGAGGGGTTCATAAGGACATGGTCGGAGGAGTCGATTTAGACATTTTGGATCTGGTACAGGGGAGGGGTGGATAGGAACTCATCTTCCGCATTTCCTTTTCGTTAGATACCCTCTTTGCTCCACTTATAGAAGCATCTTCTACTTCCAAGGTTCTCTCCTAGATAATAAGTAATCGAGTAGTTGACACTCCTGGAATTTGATGCCATGTATCAGATTCAACACCGCGTGTTGAGGTCGTTGGAGAGGAGCGGGCTTTACTTTCTCGGCAACCAATTTGCAACCCTTCTGAACCCCTTACTACTAGGTACCTATGTGGAGCTGGTATCAATCAAGTCATGCAAAGCGCGCACATCGATGTCAATATCATCAAAGGCCGTCCGTTTAGAGGGCAATGCAGGAGACAGACGCATTACGCACGTCTCCCACTACTCGTTCCTCACGCGTATTCATTGAGTCATGAACCCGCGCCGCCAACAGCGCAGGGACTTCATCAGCGCAGGCGTTTGTTAACACGTTTAGTACCATGTAGTGTGCGAGACCTTGGACTTTTGCATATACCTCACCTAGGTAATCAACACCGGGTCCTCGTAGCTGACTGAGTAGGAATAACAGTGAGAATCGAGTCGCGTTGCATTTTGCGGTATGCAAGGTTACGCAGTACACGCTACGGCATGATCAGCGCATACTAGAATACTCTGGTGTGTACGTGCAGACTCTGCCGGGGTCAAGAGACACGGAAGCACGAGAACGCGGCGACACATGGATGGGCTAGAGGACGTACGACGCAAGCTTGTAGAAGACCAGTTCTGCTTCTTCTACCTAGGCCAGCCTACCCTAACCTATAGACTATGAATGCAAGGAAAGGTAATGCTAAAAAACGCCGTCTCCGAACCCTCAGGCCGAAACCGACAATACCGACAGCACCGACAGAGACACCAACGCCGACACTGACGCCTGTCTAACAAAAGAAAAGAAGGAAAAGAAAAGAACAGTAAGAGAAGAGGAAAGAATGGAGTAGAGGTAAGAGGTAGAAGAGGATACTCTGTAGGCTAGGCCGGCCCAGAACAAGGCGAGCGATGCCGTAACATCTTGCCCCCTGTCTTCCTACCATGCAATGCTATATGCAGATGCAACGCAATGCAAGACAATGCAATGCCATGCAAAACACCACTCTACCGCCCTCGTCGACCGTCTAAGTATATACACCTTCCCATGTACACCATCTAGAACAGCCATCCCCTAATCTCTTCAATCTTCTTCCGAGTCACCGTATCGAACTTCTTGACCGTACGCGGCGCCGATTCCTACTCCGCCGCCGCACTACCGCCATCACCATCATTATTACTCTGCTGCTGCTGCTGCTGCTGCTGTTCCCCTTCTGACGTCGCTCCCCTTTCCTTCTTTCCCTCACTCGCTTTCTTTGCTTCTTTCTCCAAGCCTTCGAGATCCCCACTGCCCTCACACATCCCATGGAACATGCCCTTGTTCTGCAGCAGGTCCCACGGATCCCCGTACTCGACAACCTCGCCCTTATCCAGGACCAGTACTTTATCATAGTCGATGATCGTCTGCAACCGATGCGCGATCGTAATCGTTGTATTCTTAATCTCCCGAATCGTCTCCTGGATCTTGGCATCGGTCGCGTAGTCGATAGACGCCGTCGCTTCGTCCATGAGTAGCACTTTCGGCTGCTTGAGCAGCGCACGCGCGAGACAGAGGAGTTGCCGCTGACCCTGGCTTAGGTTGGAGCCGGATTCTGCGACGGGCGAATTGAGGTTGTGGAAGGGGTTTTTGTTGTCGGTTTGCAGGGCTGTGTCAACAGGTTGGTCAGTGTTTGTCGCTGTGCCGTCGGGCATGATGAGGACTGTGTCGCCTTCGCCTGTTGGGTGGCTACTGTAGGTCTCGTCGGCGAGGATGGAGCGTGGGTTTGTGGTTGAGGCGATGAGGCTGGAGCTTATGTCGGCGACAGTGGTGTTGCTAGTTGGGTTCGGGATCTCGATGGCTTTGGGGGTGCTGGGGCTCTCGGGACTCGCGACAACTGAGGTTGCAGATGAGGTGGAAGAGATGAGGTGAACTTCGCGGAGAGCTGTGAAGATTTCTTCGTCCGTGAAGAGTCCGAAGGGGTCGAGATTGCTGCGGATCGTTCCGGTGAACAATGTCGGGTCTGTATATTGTCAGCTTCTGATCAAGCAATCCAAAGGGTGATCATCTCACCTTGCGGTACCATCACGATGTTCTCCCGCAAATCCTGCAGCCCGATCACTCCGATATCAATGTCATCAATCAGGATCTTTCCTTCTTCGGCCTCCAACGCCCGGAAGAGTGCTAACGCAAGTGAACTCTTTCCGGCACCAGTACGTCCGACAACGCCCACTTTCTCGCCTGGTAGGATCCTGAAAGTGACGTTTTTCAGGACCTTTTCGAAGTCGGGTCTGTACCTTGTGCTATAGCTGATGAACTCCACCGAGCCTTGGCTTGGCCAGTTGGACGGCGGTCTGTTCTCGGGCACCACTGGGGCGGCTTCTTGGTCGACGTCCAGATACTCCTTGATACGCTCCACTGAGTTCATATTCTGCTCATTCGCGGAGTACAGCCGAACGAACCACAACACGTTTTCTGTGAATGTAACAGCATAGGTGAGAGCCAGACCTGCTGCACCTGCGTCTATGCGACCAGCACTAAGCAATACGAATACACCAGAGAAAAAAGCTACCAGAGCACCGACAACGTCTACACGGAAAGCAAGCCATCTGTTAGCAGCCCACAGAAAGATGAATGGTCGATGCTGAGCGTTGATCTTGGTGAGGTTCTCGCGGATAAAGCGGCGTTCATCACCGTACGCGCGAATCGTCGTCATACCGGACAGGGTCTCCCCAAACTGCTGGTACAACGGGCTTCTGTGTACTGACTCTAGACGCTTCAAGTCACGTGAGGAGCTCAAGTAGAACCGCCCTACGGCAGCATAGAGAATCGTGATAACGGTGCCGGCAATCAGGAAACCCGGTGTAATGACGGAGATCAAAATCACAATTGTAATGATCGAAGCTAGACAATGAACGACACCAATAGCCACCGGTGCTACTTCTTGGTCGACGGACTCAATGTCCTTGGAGAACCGATTCATCAGCTGGCCAAGAGGTGTTTGATCGAAGAACCGAAATTTCGCGTGTGTGACGGCCTGAATAAGCTTTTCATGGACCCTTCGAGATGCTGCAAGGGAACCACCGAACAGGAAGCCTTCACGGACGAAGGTGATCACCATGAAGCCGAGACCAAGTATAGCGTAGACAGTGAGATAGTAGCCAGAGTCAACTTCTCCACTGTTGTCAGCGAAGCTGGTCTGCATCGTGTTGTATGTATAGTTGAGCGTATAGTGTGCCTCAGGCTGCGCAACAAAGGGAAAATTCCAACTGCAGGTACCGCTGGTCAGGCAACTACCCAACCCATTGATCGTAGGAGCATGTGTGATTGGAGAACTCGAACGATGGCCCATGAAAGAGACCTGCTTCTCAGCGTAGGCATTCGCCCACGTGCGTATCCAGATGTTCGTCGCGGCTGACGAGACTTGCTGGGCGACGAAGCTCAGCCCAGCACCAATCCAGTAGTACCACGGACCCATAGCCTTGAGGTACATGAAAATGATGCTCATTTTGACGCTTCCCTCAGCTTTTGTCTCTTCCATACCAGTTGGAGCTGGTGCCTTCTTTGGCTCCGGATCTGCAGATCCGTTTGCCGTGCCGTTCGCGTCCCCATTCGCATGACTAACTGGGTCCGTTGCGTCTTCACTTCCTACAGAAGACGGTACTCTAGAAGCGAGCGTTGACGGCCCTCGAGACACTGGCCTAGACTTAGTCAGGTCTTCTGTAAGCTTGCCAGAATTAATGACCTCGGTAGCTGTGCCTTGAGCCGTGACCCGTCCATTGTCAAGAACGATCGCAAATTCGGATCGTGGCAGACACAAGGCGACATTGTGAGTGACGAGAATGCAGGTTCTATTGTACATGAGTGGGCCCATGAGCGCTTGATCGAAGATCCATTTGGCGGTGTGCGAGTCCACGGCGCTAAGAACATCGTCGAGTAGGACATGACGCGCTTTACTGTATAGGGCGCGAGCAAGAGATATACGCTGCTTTTGGCCGCCAGAAAGCGTAACACCCTTTTCGCCGACTAATGTCTGGTCTCCAGCATCGAGGATGTCAATATCTCGCTGCAAGGAACAAGCGACGATGACATCCTTGTATCGTGTAGCATCCCAGCGCCCTGCAAATACGATGTTGTCTTTGATGGTTCCATTGAGGAGCCATGCTTGCTGGGCACAATAGGCAACACTCTCTGTGAGCCCAGTGTCAGGATTAGCCTTGAGGTCCTCTCGACAGCGGCCTCCGGGTAGGAAAACGCTCCCCTTGAGCTTCGTCATCTCTCCCAACAATGCCATCAAAAGTGACGTCTTGCCGCAGCCAGTAGGTCCCACGACCACATTGAGCTCGCCGCATTGGAACTTGATGTCTAGATCCATAAGTTTGAACGCTTCAGCCGAGGCCTTGTCGTTCTGATCCTTGCTACCCCAGGTGAAGGTGCTGTCGTCGAATCCGATAATGACTTTGTCGGACTCATCATCTTTTCGGGTGATCAATTGAGAATACTTGTCCGTCTCCGGCTCATTCAGATACTCTTCGATTCGATCAACAGAAACCTTGGATTCCTGGACGTGGGCGATCATATCCGCAAGTTGGTCGAGAGGTATCCGAAGGATTTGAAACAAGGACAGCGCCGTGAACGCAACGGAGGGTATGAGATCTTTCTTCTCGATATTTGTGTATACCAGAAAAGAGAGAAACGTAATCAGGATGGGAGAGCCAGACCAAATGGTCGCAGCGACTGCCCAGAGTATATATCTTGACCTTAGATACTTCAGTTCCGCGTATCGTTTTTCGTTGACGATACCGACAAAGCGCTGTTCCCAAGCGAAGTACTTGATGATCCGGATGTTGCTGAGCACTTCGTTCGTGGAGTGGATTCTTGCATCCGTCGCTGCCAGGATTTTCTTCTGAATTTTCGAAAATTGGTCTGCAACGTAGAGATTTATCGGCAGTAGTACGACCATCATACCGATGCCTGCAATGGAGCTGTACCCAAGAAGTTTGTATAGTAGAGTGACAGCCAGTACCACCATGACTGGGGTATTGGCCCACAGGAAGTGAAGGTAGGCGCCGATTTCACTGACTTTGAATGCATCCACAGCCATTAGATTGATAATCGCTCCAGTGGTGACCTGCGAGTCAGAATCTGGGTCTGCATCCTCCTCTTGTTTTGGGCTTTCCACTGCCTTTTTCTTTTTGCGACCAAAAGTCATCATTCTCTTGATCCCCTTGGGCGGGTCGTCTCCTTTGGGACTTTTCTTCTGTTCTTCTCCAAGAACTTTGTCCGGCCCTGCCGCTGCCCTGCGCTTCAAAGCCTTGGCGTAGATCTCTCCAATGATAATCGCGCGAATCCGAATGCACATTTTGCGGCCTATCCACAAGGCCTGGCCGTCAGCGAGTGCAGAGGCACAGCCGGACACAAATAGGAGAATGACGTAGAACCAAGCTGCATTTAGAGGCGTGAAAGCGGGTTCTTCAATATATTCCAATATTGCCTTGAGAAGTAGCGTAGGGGCAAATGACAAGCAGGCGGAGAAGACAGCCCAAGACCCCTGAATGAGCAGCCCTCGCTTGAAGTGTTTGACAAGATGAAAAGCCAACGCAGAAGTCTTCTTTACTTGACGATAATTTGCAATGACAGCGGCCGATTTGTCCCTCGGTGCTAGATTCCATACGTCAGGCAATTCGTACGTCTTTTTGAATCCCTTCCACAAAACCGCATCGACCCAGCTAAAAGTGGCGAGTGAGAATACGCTAGCGATAGGTTCTCGTGAAGGTTCGATGTCCCCCTCGTACTCCAGCTCTACCGGCTTGTTCCCTTTCCGAGATGCCAAAGCGATGGACAAAAGCAGCGTTGTCAACGCGAAATCCACAATTGTGAGGTTTCTCGCGAGATTTGACCGCGGATGAATGATGGCGGATCGAAACACAAGTGTTGTGATGAGCCACTGGGCGCCGTAGATGAAGGCCGTGTGGTACCACAACCTTGGGAACGACCATTCACTCGTGCTGGAGAAGAGCAAGCGAAGGGACGCCAGAGTGGCAATGTATGCCCATGTTGTTATGCTGGCGATGGCTGCTATCCAGCTCTTGTGACCCCATGCTTGTGTAAAGAGTATAGCGATATGCACACCCAGCTCTGCCAACACTGCTGCCTCTTCCAAGACTACAACCGTGAGCTCTCCTCGTGGTTTGTTGATTGCGACAGTGGACCTGCTCTGCCGGCTGGTGGTCTGATGGAGAGCTAATTGCTCGTCACGCTCGAACTCATCCTCGATATCGCTGACCACGTCGTCGCCGTCGTAGTGAGGTGAGCTGAAGGACCAGACCTTGCGCGGGTCTTCTAGAACGCTGTACGCATGGTAGTACTTGGACGAGACAGCGGCTCGATACAGTTGCAACAGGAGGTAAAGGAGTGATATGCCGCAAACGATTAGGGGAAGTAATGTCTGAAGATAACTGGTTGCATAGTTAGAATCAATTCATAGAATGGATGTCCGCAGCAGTTGCAGGACCAAACATGCTTCGGATTCAAATCCGCCCAGCGGGCATTCTGTTGGTTATTGAAGTTCGAGTCTGCAGCAACTCTTATTCTGGGGAGACGAAACTTACTCGCGCTCAAAACAGGGCGAAAAATCATCGAGGACCCATATCGGGCCTTTACAGCGGGCGAACATGTCCAGCGATCGAGCGCTCCTTTTATGGACGGCGGAGGGGATGAGTACTCGTAGAGAGGTGTCGGCGCAATTGGTTACGAGGGGCAGGCGGTGCACATTCTAGAGGAAGGCAGAGTTTGCGAGCGCAGGCGCAGGCGCAGGTAAACAAATAGGCGGCGGCGAGGAAGGATAGACGTTGTGGAAAGTTCGCCCGGGCGTCGTTGCTCGGGGCTCCACTTAGTCAAGCTCGACTCACGCACGGCGAATGACGTTTTCTCTCAGTAGCTATTCAGCGTAGCCGCGGCGGGGGGCGCTTCTGCGAGATCTGATAAGATCTTAGGCCTCGGGAGTGCAGCGGGCGTACCTCGACGGGCACGGGCAGCAGCAATAAGCTTGGCTTGGGGGTAGCAACAACAACACCTGGGCAGTTTGCGCTTTGGAAGCTCCCCCAGGCCAGACACGTCCACTTATTGCTTGGGCTCCCTGCTGGCCTGCCGCGCGGGGACTCGCACCAGCACTCACCGCTGTGAGTCACGGACGCTGAGCTAGAGCTCTTTGCTACAGCTCTCCAGGGCTCTGTCTGCAGAGGCGCTGCAGTGACTCCGCAGCAGTGACTCCTTCGGTACACGTTCCCTGCACGTTGAAGATCTAGGGTTTCCGTCGCATATCTGCGTCCCTTGCACAAGACGCAAACGGCTACGAAAGGACATGGCGGGGTAGCTGCGAGACTGATTAGACTCATCAGCTCCGCAGCTCGAGCTGGTGACTTGCAAACGAGCGCGTCAGCCGACCCCAACCGCCTTCGTATGACTCCCGTCATCGCATCGTCGAATTGCGGAGTGCCTACTCGTCGATCTGGAGTAGACCCATCATGCCCGCCCTTCAGGTTCGCCCTTGCGTATCCCGGCCACATGTGCAGTTTGCCCGACCTGAGCTACCCGCTCTGCCGCTGCTAGGGCTGCGAACCTGCGGCGTTGCACGCGTCCGCGCCCGTTTATTGTCAATCGAGTCGTCTTCAGCGGAGCGTTAAACGGCGCCTGGCTATCTTGCATATGCAGCTGCACTGACTGACAAAGCTGGGGTGCTGGGGTTGCGAAGTCGGAGCCTTTTCCCCCGGGACGCCGCGCGCCATGCGACTGGTTGTGATATAGTTCACAACGACCAGGATTAGGGGATGCGCATTAGCGATCTACTACACACCTTCCTCTTACTGGAGTGGCACTTTGGGTGGATGGCTACACCGACATGTCAAAGGGCTGTCTAGGCCTGCTGGGGTAAGCTATCAACTAGACACCCTCGTGCGAGAGCCAGAGGATGCCATCTTTTGTAGCGAGTCTATGCATTCGTCTGTTGCTTCGAAGCTGAGATCTACACAAGACGAGGAGCAAGCGGGCAACGACTACCTTAGTACGATTGGCAAACGTAAAACATATTGGGGTGTCCCAAGTGACTCCCGCTGGTGTATGCATTTTAGTATTTACAATAGTGCGAAGAAAGACGCCTGTGCTCATTGCCGAGCTTTTGCGACTGGCGTCCACGGATGATACTTGTTCTTCACTCTGTTGGCCACGCGTTAGCATTCGCTCTTAGCTTGCGATCCATTTCCTACATACGTGCTATACGGCTTGTAGCCAGATCGACTCCACGTCAACGTAGGCCTGTGCTCTTTGGGCTCCCAAATGCGGACTTGTCGCTGAAGGATAGGGTCTTGCGAGGGCGGCTTGTCGACCATGTATGACATCCACGCATGCCTGTAATTGTCAGTCAAGGACGTGTCGGGACACTGGGTAGCCAATGTACCATCCGGGTTCAATCTGAGACCTGCAAACAGTCAGTATGTTGCTGTCCAACGGTTATAGCACCCATCGAGACTTACGGGTCGAATTCCTTGTCCTTGTAGTCCACCCATCGCGTTCTTACTAAAGCAAGTGTCAGAAGATAACATGTTGGGTAACCGGACTCGCTGCTGCATACGAGGAAGCTCTTCTTCGAGGTTCTCATAGAACTTGTTGCCATATTTGTCCGTCGCAATGAAAGTACCGGCTTTCGTGTCGCCTACTCATGTTAACTGGTCTGCCTCCCCGCGCATTCAATATGTGGCATACCGATGTTCTACAACCACGAGGAATCGTTGTTAGCGCTGCGTGCGAGGAAGGCGTGGTGGGTAGCGTACCTGCAGTTGGTGGCCGAAGTCCTACAGTTGAATGGTATTAGCAATTGGGCATTCAGTAGGGCTTCATTATAGACTTACCTTGAGACCGACTCTGCGGATATTCCGGATCGTTCTCAGGATAGTTGACATGGCGGCGGTGTTGGTCGGCAAAGGTGGGCTGCGCAGCAAGATGTCGTGAACGTCAATGCGAAACGCCAAGTATCGCGGCTACAAATGGACTAGCGCATCATCCCTGTTATGTCAAAGTTCAACATCCTCTTTCCATCAATCTTAACATCCAGGTGGCGAAATGATAATACGGACCATCATAAGAGCTCATGCCCCCAGAGGCTGCATCCGCTCCATTACTCGTATTGGCGGTCGGCCAATTCGAGGAACAAGGCCTTACTCGTCAACAAATGCACCACCGATGCACTCGTCAACACCACAATCGCAGGCGTCAATGCTTGCCACAATTACGACCGATCTGGATAACATAGCGCCGCGATTTGAGCTTCAGCCTGAACAGATTCGCATCATCAAGACCCCTACCGAGTTCTACGAAACGCTGAAGGTAGGTTACTATTCCTTTTTCCCTCTACCTCCGATCATGGGACAAAGGTCGCATTTATCCACGCTGCCTTAGAATGAACCAATCTTATGTCGCATATCTCATATGCATCTGACACATTTTCAGGACAAGATATCGAAAGCCCAGACCCGTGTCTATCTCAGCACTCTCTACATCGGAAGATCAGAGCATGAACTGATCACGACCATTCGATCAGCTCTCCAGCGCAATCCTAATCTAAAGGTTTCCTTTCTGACTGACAGCCTTCGTGGGACTCGTGAAACGCCAAACCCATCATGTGCGTCGCTGCTTGCACCACTAATTTCAGAGTTCGGCAATAGAGTCGAGGTACGAATGTTCCACACGCCAAATCTTACAGGCTTGAGGAAGAAGATAGTCCCAAAGCGTATCAATGAAGGCTGGGGACTGCAGCACATGAAGCTTTACGGTGTTGATGATGAGGTTATCATGTCTGGTGCAAATCTGTCGACGGATTATTTCACCAACCGCCAAGATAGATACCACTTGTTTTCTTCCCCTGAACTGACCTCATACTTCGCTAAAATTCACTCTGGCGTCTGTGACCTTTCATTTGACATTCAACCATCCGAAGATCCTGGCGGCTATACGATGAAATGGCCTGCTTCGAACCCAGCCTCATCGCCTCTTGACTCGCCAAAATCGTTCAAAGCAGCTGCATCCAAGCAGTTATCTCACCTTCTCACCCCAGCCAACTCGCCAGGCTCTCAATCGAAGACATCCTCCAAGTCTTCAACAACAACGGTCTATCCAGTCATGTCTCTCGTACCTCTGCTAGACTCTTCCACCGAACTTCCCGCCATAACGACCATCTTGCAACGCCTGTCTCAGGCGCCCTTCCATCCCGCGACCTGGACCTTTACAGCAGGCTATTTCAACATGACACCATCTTTCCGGCGCCTCCTTCTCTCTACTCGCCCTGCAAGCGGAACAGTCCTTACCGCGCACCCGTTCGCGAACGGATTCTATGGTTCCAAGGGAGTCAGCGGTATGCTTCCAGACGCATATACGCACCTTGCGAAGATGTTCCTCAAGCGTGTACGATACGAAAGTTTAGACGAGACCATTGCATTAAAGGAGTGGAAGCGCGGTAAAGTGGGCGAGAAGGATGGTTGGACATATCACGCCAAGGGTCTCTGGGTGACCTTTCCTTCTTCGCCTACACCCAACTCAGCACCGACGCCCCCGGAGAAGGATGAAGACCCCAGTCTGACTGTAGTCGGTTCTTCGAATTACACCAAGCGCTCCTACGAATTGGACCTCGAGGCTAATGTGATCATTGCGACTTCTGATCCAGGCCTGAGAAAGCGGTTGGGAGAGGAAGTGAAATGGCTAGGGGAATATGCGAAGCAGGTGGATGAAAGCGAGTTCGAGAAGCCAGATCGGAAAGTCAGCGTTGGGGTCAAATTATCAATGTGGCTTGTAAGAGTACTGGGTGGGGCGCTGTGAATAGAGGAGCTGTAATTCTACGTGTAACATATAGGTTGGTACCACCCGCCAAGAAGTCTTGTGTGTGTACGGCGGTCAAAAGTTAATTTAGATATCTCTCCAATTGCGTATTTATTGTTAGCAGTACGCTTACATGTCCTACAGTATATTCGATAGGAGGACCTGGTTGCGACAAGGCCTATCTTAGCAAACAGCCGTGGACTATCAAGACACTGTGTTGTAGGATCGTGTTCGAGCGTGACTTGTTTACCTATGACGTCCCATTCACTTTCACCTCATCACATATCACTTTGTAAGGAATCCATACGAAGACCAGTCTGCTCACGCTCGTTTGCCCACCCATTTGCAACTCCGCACAGCTTTTTCCAACCTATTCATCCCAATTGCTGCAAACGGCCATCCGCCATTACAGTCAAAACAAGACAATATGAAGAAGACTCTCAAGACGAAAGGTATGCGCCTCCTCACCATCGCATCCCCTTCTGATCGTTGTGTCACATTTCGTTTGGATTGATGCTGACCGTCATATAGCTTCGAAGCTGTTCAAATCCCCTCCACCATCCGACACTCCGGCTCCACCGATTCTGGATAACGAGGTCCTATACAACGGCGGCATTGAAAGCGACGGCGAAGACAGAATCGACTCTAACATCCGCCTAGGACCAAAGGTACCGGTGAAAAAAGGTGCGTCATCTCTCACCTCCAAAGCCCCTTCCCTGTCACTCGCCTGGGTCGTTGTTTCCTCTCGTTTCTTCCCACCCATGCCGCCTGTTCCAGCTGACGTATCTGCGGCAGCATCCCGCTTTGCTCTCCGCTCAAAAGCTTCTCGTGTGTTCAGCGGCAAGCATGCCCCCAAGTCGACGACGTTTGGCGGAGCAGCACCTGATGCGGTTGAGGCGGAGCCGAAGCGCTTTGGACCGCCGCCGCCGCGACCTCCGAGACCCGAGCAGCTGGATGGGGATCTTGTTACGTTCATGCGAAGGTGTGACATGAGGCTTGTTCTGCCAGTCATGATGAAGAATGATGCACCGGACGATGGAAGCGCTGCAGAAACCAGCGCTGCGAGTGTTGTCACGTCAGCAACTACCGATGCCGATGTGAACGACAAGATGACCGAGAGCGAGAATCCATTTGCAGATCCAGAGGAATACGAGAAAGAGGGAAAAGAACTAGATTCGACTCCGGATCCCTTTGCGTGCCCAGAGCCGATTACTCCTACCACGCCTACATCTCCCTCAATGACCCACTTCCCGGACTTCCAATTGCTTCCTCCATTTGCAACACCACCGGAGGGGAGAGATTCCCATCCCCTGGCTGAGTACTACCGCACCGCGCGCTCGAGCACTAACTGCTCACTCACGCCCTCGATGTCGATCTCCCTACGCTTCAACCCTTCACTGCCTGCGTCTACTACGTCGATCGCTTCGATGCTGCCGCCTCCGGTGCCGAACTTACCTTGCCTGGACACTCTCCCCGAGACCGGTTCCCAGACGAGCTCAAAAGCGTCGAGCAAGAAAAAGAAGAAGTCGAGAATGTCGCCGATGGCCGCGATCGTGCCCAACCGCCACTCTGTGCCATCACTATCACTGTCGATACCGTCGGTGCCCGCGACCTCAGCGCTTCTCGCGTCTGCGCCTTTTTCTGCTAGGTCCCATGCTGAGTCGACATCCACGACATCCCACCCGTCTCCGCACAATTCAGTCCCTAGTTCCCGCAATTCTGCTAGTATCAGTCTTGCAGCTGGTCGCACAGGCTTTCCGTTGAGCTACGCCGACGCAGTGGACCGGCTATCTTCTGTGAGTAGTACTCAATATGTCCTCAACAGATCGTGACTAACTCTTACAGCTCTCCAGTGATCACGGAAAGATGGTGATGGAATGTCGGGCTAAGCCGGGCGAACGGAATTGGCCTGTCTATCACTTCATCAAATACAGCGACGGACAGTATGGGAATCGACGGGGCTTGACGTTCAGAGATGCTGACGGGTTCTACCACTTCGTTGAGGATATCTGAGTGCGGTGCGACAGCAGGGCGGAGAGGGGAGTTTCGGAAAGGGACAGGCGGGAAGAAAAGGGAACGGATGTGAACTACAAATGGAAATGTATCGGAGCGTGTCTTGGGGCTGAGCCTACGGTAGCTACTTGAAATAGCCAGGGGCAGGATGCCTGATGTCTTGCAGCACTGCGAATAACAATTGAAAATGGCTCTATTTGCCTTTGTTATACTCTACAACACCCTACAGTACGCCTTCCACAGTATCCATGTCAGCTCCCTTGGTATACAACGAAATTCCTACGTTTAGCCCGGGCCTTCAATCTTAAGCCTCTGCGACCTCAAGTAGTACACCCAACCCAGCTCGGAAAATTGAGTAGGACAGTAACCTAGGAGAAGTATACCAGTGACCCAGTCTATCTCCTCTGTTTTTCATCACCGTCCGTTCATATACGTCACCCTACCACATATCTCATATCCTTCGAATCCATAATCTCCATACCATCCACTGGTTTTCCAAGGCCATCACCACATACCAACCCACCAAACCAGACTCCCCAGCCCAACCACAACCCCAAGATGATGCGCCACGCTCCACGCAACCGCAAACAGAAACTTAGGACTAAACACACTCCAGACGAACAAATGTGTGCGCAGGACTGTACACCCGTTAGCAAAGTCACCTCTTACTCACATACCATACCCTGCCATGCCACATCATGCCATGCCACGCCACACCATGCCACACCACGGAATACAAGAACGGCCACTTACCAGTACAAGCCGCCATAACACCCACCAACCCCCCCGCAACCCCCATCGTCGCCAACGCAACCCACTGTCTCCAAACCCCCCACTCGCCCCTCCGGCCCTCCTCCTCCACCTCCCTCTCTCGAATGCCCACAAGCCGCTCCCTCTCCTGCACCACCCAATCCCTCTCATCCAACTCGCTCGTATCAAACCCGCGTCTCTCCCCACCGACGCCACCATGCGCCCCAAGCAGGACCGTCCCCGCAAGCGCCCAGTACACAGGCCCGGCCCAGTTCGACAGGAAGAGTAGCAGCCCGACGGCGGAGATGTTGTAGCTGGCGACGCCGTTGTACGAGTTTGAGAGCGAGATGGAGGATATTGCGTTTGAGTTCCCGAGGGCAAAGAAGGCGGTTTGGGAGAGGAGGGTGGTGGTTAGGGAGAGGGAGGTCGGGGATAGGGAGAGCAGGGAGAGGAAGAAGGTTTGCAGGCGGAAGAGCAGGTAGAGGGGGATGTTTTGGGCTTTGGTTTGCGTTAGGAGGAGGAGGGTTAGGAGGTCGAAGGTTGTGAGGGCGAGGTCTGCGGGGGGTGTTAGTTGGTACTAGAGTACAGTAGGTGTGATGGGGTAGGGATGGAGATGGAGATATATGGATGGATGGATGGATGGATGGATGGGATACTTACCGCCGTTCCCGGCAACGGTCCTCTTCCTATTCCTCGCGCGTCTCCATTCTGCGAAAACAAGCCAACTGAGACTAACTCCCAACCCACCAAACACCATCCTCGCCATACCAACGAGATCCAACGCATCAACCCACGCCAGCAACCCCGGAGATATACCCTGCGTCAGCTCCGGCGCGTCATGGCTCGTGAACGCGAGCTTGAAAACAAACGCCGTCGCGCCTAGCGGGAGAGTGGCCAGTGTCCCAATGAAGCGGTTTACATCTGTACTTTCGAAGTCGGCGTCATTGTCATCTTGACCTGCTCCGCCTTTCCTCTGCTTGTCTTCATCGGCGCTGGAAATACTACGCCCAACATGCCTTGAGATGCGTATGGTGACGTCCATGTACGCCGCGCCGACCAAGCTCCACAGCAAGATGGACGAGGAGCCGCATAGCAGCGGTGAGTGCACGATATCGTCCGCACCGGCGTATTTCTGACCCGTCTGGTTCCAGCGCCGAATTATGCGGTGCAGGATGAGGAGGGTGACGGCGGGGTGGAAGATGAACCACGGGAGCCACTCTTTTCGGGATCTGTGGTTGTGGTAGCGTTAGAGAGGAGAGAAGTAGATGTACAGAGAGGAGATTGGGAGGTTTTACGCACGATGAGATGAACAGGTAACAGAACCAGCCCGACGTCACCCAGTACCAGAAGTTGTGCTCTTCCTCGACGTAGGAGCTTGCGAACATGAGCACGCCGTAAAGAGCTAGTGTGAGCGTGTAGAAGATGCCTGTAGCTGTGATGGGGCCGAATTTATCTAGACTGCACCATGCCATAACCAAGGAGGCAAATGCGAGAGATGATCCGAGGAACAATTTCGAGACGTCGTAGTTAGACGCTGTCGTACTCATGATGGCTTGGGCGTCGTAGAGAAACTGTGATCATGTCAGAACATCATGGTGGTTTGCACTCTTGTTTCACCAAAGAGGTAGTACTTGCCTCATAGTAAGATCTTGTGACGTGGGCGAAGTCTTTCGACGTCGCATCTGAAGCTGCCTTCACGATCGACTGCCATCTACATGCTAGGTGCTGTCCAACAGTGAGATCGCCGTCGCAGTCAATGCTTTCTCCAACAGAGGCTCCCCACTGATACTTAGGATATGTAGCTTCCACAATCTTCTGCACTTGGTTGACATTCTGCTGGAGCAAGCGCAAGCGGTCGTAGTCTAAAGTTCATTAGCCAGACTGTAACCTTAGCATCGTGCATGACACGACAGACCTTGTTCCCACAAAGGAAGAAAATCTGCGATGAAGACGCCTAAGTTGTTCCTGGGTACAGGAAATCCAAGTAGACCAGCAAGTGTAGGTACGATATCGCTCTGCTCGACTTTCTTGTAATATTCGAATTCACCGCTAGCTTTCGTGGGCGATTCCCTGTTCGCTCCGAAGACGTTCTGCAATCGTGGGGACATGAAGACCAGAGCGGGCGATGTTTCTCCTGGCGAAGACCCCCCATGATTCCCACCCTCATTCATGCCGTGGTCGCCGCAGAGTACGAAGAGCGTATTCTCAAGATGGTCTTCGTTCTCGATCGCTTCGAAGATCTGCCTCACAATACCATCCATCTCCTTCTGTTTCGGGATCATCTCAGGGCTGTATCCTCATTAGCCTTCACAACACCCAGCCCACTCTTATGACAGGGGAAGAACAACCCTTTGGGACCCGTCTTATGCCCAATATGATCTAACCCCAGATAATGCATAATCAGCGCATTCCAGTCACTGTTCAGCAACTCCTCAGGCACATGCCTCGTCACATTATTATCGACTTCCGTGAAATCCTAGCATGGCAATCAATCAACATGTATTCTCTAACCGTGCTATGTACATTGCAGGTAGGTAGACAACTGACCGAAACGAAAAAGCTACTCGTGCCATCTGCCCGCGCGAAGAATCCCGGAAAGAGCTTGAGCCATGTGTCGTCGCCGTACATGACGAGCTTCCCGCCCTCCTTGGCCTTGAGCTGCGCGAGCCACGTGTCCTGTGTCGCGAGAGTGGAGGATGTGTCTGACTCGGCGAAGTTCAATATTACGTCGAGGAAGGAGGGTATCGAGCCCGTGGTTATGGCCTTGACGCGGGGCATGGTGATGGTTGGCGAGGTTGCGTGGGCGGTAAAGGGGAGGGCGGCGCCAGAGCGGATGAGACTGTCCGATGTATTAGAATGTTGTCCGAGGTCTTTGAAAATAGGAAGCATACCTCTGGACATACTCCATCCCACTCTCCTCGCCGAATACGAAGTCGCTTCGCAACGCGTCTACAACCATGAACACCACTTTGTCGAATATCGCAGGCGGTTGCGCCTGTCCTAAAGAGTCTGGCATGTCTGCTTCCTCGTATGTCGCCAGTCCAGGCATGAACGGCTTATACGGGAAAAAGCCGGTCGCGAAAACCAGGACAGCGACCGGTATCAACAGGTTGGCGATGGTGAGGTAGGGCCATTGCGGCACCTTCGCAGAGACCGACATGGTAGCTACTCAGTCTGTAGTGTCAGGGAAGTCGTCGAACCATTGAGGCAAGCAAGATACTATTGCGAAAACATAGCAGGAGAAAGATGCCCTCGTTTCGAGATTCTGCAGTTCAACATGAGACAGGACGGTCCCCAAAGTGTCGAAAATCAGGGTCCAAGCTCTATCCCTGGAACGGTTTAGCGTGAGAGCTAACTGCAGCCACCGCCCAATGACATCAGCACGTCCTCCGCACCTCGCGACGAGCACCGCTCTTCCACCCAGTGCGTTCTTCTGGCAATTGACGTCTATAACCAATTCCTCCCTATTGAGAGTCGAAGCAATCCAGCTTACACCTCCGAGCTACTTTCACGGACGACACAAAACCGCATGCGCCCTCATCCTCTCCTCCCACCCACCAACCCCAGCATGTCCTTCCCACCCTCCAGCACCCTCCTCCGCGCGCGCGTCCTCCCCCCGCTCATCCTCTCGACCCCATTCCTTCTTCACCAGCACTTCTACCCCAGCCGGCCGATCCAATGCGACTCACCCGATCCCTTGACGAAGATAACCTCGGACCTAAAGTCATCGTTCTCGCGGCGAGACGCGCCAGCCCCAGCAACAGTACAGCAATCTGGCGTCGGTCTCAATCCCAAGACGGTACGGCAGATTAGCCTGGGGAGTGTGCTGGGCTTGCTGGGTGGGTTGGGGGTTAGTGTGTTTAGTAAGCCGTTGGCGATACTTTTTGGGTTGGGGGTTGTGATTGTGCAGGTATGTTGATATTTTCCAGGGTATGATGTGACCAGAGTGGTGACGGAACGGGGGAGGGGAGTGGAGAGGCGCAAAGAGTCAATTCGAACTGGGAACACTACGCTCATGCAACTCCCCCATCATGCCACAGTCTATGCCAGTCTAAGACCTGCCCCCCCAAGGATTGAAATCAGAGAGAGGATGGAGAGAGAAAAGAGCTTCAGCTAATCATCAATACAGCTCCTCGAAACCCGCGGCATCCATATAGTTCCCTACTCGTATCTGCAGCGCCGGTTCTCGCAAACGAACATCTCGTCTTTGGTGCAAAGCAATCCGGCTTTCAAGTTCACGTTCGGAACAACGTTCGCTTTAGCTGCTTTTGCAGAGTTCTAGTGCACGTCTCGAAAGGCGAGGGGAGGTGAAGAGGACGACTAGAATGTCGCAGCCGCAGCCGGCGAAAGCCCATGCGCAAAACGATGCCCCGGATGCACCATTTGCGGCGCGAATTGCATCTGGATCTGCTTGCAGCGCTGCCAGAACTCCTTGACCGTTTCTTTGAAAGCTTGGGAGGAGCGGGCGTTTCTGTAAATATGCATCAGTTGACCACCCAAGCCGTACATAGAATCTCAGAAGCATTGCGAGGACGAAAGAGAGGAGAAACAACACATACCGCACAAGACCCTCTACAAACTTCCGAACCCACCCCTCAACCTCCTGTGCCTGCCCTTCCACACTCTTGACCCGAACCACCACCGGCATTTCTGCCAACGCCCTCTCCACAACCGTCCTCGCGCTTCTCTCGCACAGGAAAAACTTGCGTAAGGGCACAACTACGTGCTCCAGACTCGTGTAATCGACCTCCCCACAGACATTCCACAGCAGCGAAAACGCCACCGCCTCCCCAAAGTGCCGCACAATCTCCTGACATGTGCCTTGCGACTCACTTTTCGTATTAGCGCTAGCGTCAAAGATGTCTTTCCATAGCTGCGCGGCGGCTCGCTTGGGCAGGACTTCGGGCGATTTGAGACACTCGATGGAGAAGTTGAAGAGGTGGTTAAGCGTTTCGGGGGCCTCGGTCGTTAGGATGCTGGAACAGGTCGTTATGAATTTTTGGAGTAGTTCGATACAGCCGACGCTGACTTCTGGCTCGTTGCGTGGGTGTTGTAAGGCTTGGAGGAGAGCGACGACGTGGTGTAGTAACCGTTGGGCTTGCACGGGGAAGGTACCCGTCTTGTCTGATTTGTGACTTGATATCCAGCAACACGCTGTATCGAGCACGTGGGGCAGGCGAGGGGTCTGGATGTTGGTCTTTACGATCCAGTCGATTGTTGCAGCGGCGGGGAGTACGAAGGGACCAGGGACGGCCTCTTTGTACCCAGTGCGCAGCACGTTGCAGGCAGATTCTATGATCTCGTCATTGGCGGGGAAGACTTGGGTGAGGTAGTTTACGAAGTTGATGATCTGATTCTGGATTTCTTTGCCCGGCCCAGCTGTCCAGAAGTCGGACGGTGTTGTGGTGGTGGATGCCTCGAGGTCGATGACTTCTTCGTCGGAGGCTTGCAGTGCTCTGCCAATGCCACAGAGGCACTTTAGGGTGGTGAGAGCAAGGACTTGTCCTGTTTCCGCGTCGCCGCTTTCTTTGGTGACGGTGACGGCGCGCATGGCGTCGTGCGCGACGTACTGGAAGAGTTGCCGTGTTCCAGCGAGGCGCTTCTCATCAGTATCTTGAGCTTGTACTATGGCCGCTATACCTTCGAGCACACGGCTTTTGGTGAACTCTTCGGCGGTTTGGTAGCTCAAGAATTGTTGATACATGGCGAAGAAAGATGCAAGCTCGCCGGTTAACGACTTGCGACACTCGCAGCAAAGCGAGGCAAAAGACTTCGCGGCGTTATGTGCAAGGGCAGGTTGAGCTAAAGCACCGAGCAAGAATTGAAGAACCTGTGGCAAGAGATGTGGACGTCGTAGGAAGAAGCTGTCGAAAGCTGCCACGGCGTCGACTGAAGTCCTCCGCGTAACGGCTGGAATTGCTGCATTGCCGGACATAGTCGTGAACAGCGGCTGCTCGAAGAGACGTTGAAGCGATGCATCAGAGCGTTCTTGCAAGAGATCGGCGATAGGTAGCAAGCAGAAAAGCCCTGCTTCCAGATCCAACCAATTGCCTGCTTCTAGTGCGCGAATGCTGAAGTCGACGAATTGATCTAGCATTGGATCGCGTAATACTTCGTAAGCTTCCTGGATAATATCTCTCACGTCAATCCGAAAAACTTTGAACGTCTTCTTAGAATCGGCATCCCACGATTGTGTGACTTCCGCCGGCGGGTACGTTATCTTCGCTAGAAACTCAGACATGACGAGAAAGATGTTGGCTGCAGCTCTTTCAAGCCATTCTGGCTTCGTTCCCTCTGTATGCTGAAAGCACTCGTCTGCCATGGCATTGACATAATTGCTCCAGAAGTCCAGAACTACAGGGGCGACCTCATCTTCGAGGCCAACTGGGTCGGGGTACTTGAGGAGTTCGTGCAGAACGGACATGACTTGTTCATGATGAGTGGAAACGTCCCGATAAAGCGTCTTGTCATCGAGCACTATCTGAGCATAAGCCACAATGATCCTAGCGAGCGAGACCGTCTCCGCATCGAGGTTTTTCAGTATCTCAATGCCCCAAGAGCTAGTGATCGCAGACCAAAGCATCTCTCGGTGAGTAGACTGGAAGAACTTCGGGAAGTTTTCCAGGACTTCGGCAACGAGTTCCATAGCATCGTCCACATGATACTCTAGACATGTCAGCGCCAGCTCAGTGACCGATCGAAGATGTTGGAGCTTTTCCGGTTGAGCCTTGAACTCAGATTGTGCGTAGAATATCCAGCCCTTCAATCAATCAGTATACGCTGCGATAAACCATGTAGATTACCTACAGTGAAACACTTGAGTGATGCGACACAGATCTTCTCGCCCAGTTGCAGGTAGTGATCATATTGCGGGTCTTCCAGTGAGGTTGAGAGGTACTTGATACCGCGGCCGAACGATGCTTGGAGGAGTACTTCGGCACTCTCGACGTTTTCGATCATGCGGTCATGTGGGCCCCGGCTATCAAGGGTCAGTGGTTGATAAAGCTTGTACCCGAGACAACTCACTCTGTGGCATTGGAAATCTTCTTCGCCTCGTCCGCTAGGTTCATCGCAAATTCTAGTAGTACCGAGATTTGGTCATCGGTCAACTGGGGAAGTACATCCCAGACCGAGGACTGGCCATCCAACCCATCGTCTAGAACAGGCTGCTGCTTTGCGAACGAGATACATAGACTCTGTATGCATTGCGTCCAGGACGATATCGGTTTGCAAAAATATTGGGCTAGCGTGGAACACAGCTTCCGCGTTGCTACCGATGAGGCTGGGCGAGTCACAAGATGATGCTAAAAAGGTGTTAGTCAGGTCAGCATGCTTACGATCAAGCAAAGCATACAATGAGTTTGGACAGAAGTTGTTGTGAATCTTCTTCACTTAGTCCGGCACTAAAGAACACGATTAGGGTATGATACAGGAATAAGCGGAAGAGGTCCACTCACGAATCTGCATTTATTTTGACGGTAAAAGTGAGCGCACCAAAGAACCGAACATTCTCGTCTTGACTGTTCAGAAGGGCATCACCTATCTCCCAGCCTTGGGGGGAGCGTTGCAGGATCCTAAGAGTAGCTTCCGTTTCAGAAATCTTTCTCGCATTGCCAGGGTCATATAAAGTCTTGACAAGCCGCTCAATCTCGTCCATGCCCAATGGGAAGACCTGTGATTGGTGTGCCGCGGTTTCAGCCATTGTTGGCGAAGTCTGAGGTAGTGAATATGGCTGGTTGTATGGCTCCGAGTCAGCGACATGATCCAAGGGGTTGTTGTTATTATGTCGGTGTGTAAATGCTAGGTCGTGGTTTGACGCGTTTATGCCGGCGGTGAGTTGGGCTATCTGGATTGCCATGGTATGAAGGAACCAAGCGATGGAACAGAACGGCAAGGAAAGAACAGGAGCAAGGCTTAAGATCAGGACAAAAGGAAACGCACCTTCTTGTGGCCAACTTACCTCTGCTTAATGCTTTCGTGGCGTGTTTTGATAGCGGACTCTTTATGGTTAATATTTTGAAACACAGCAGCCTTGAATACAGCAGTGGCCGTGCTGGACTTGTTAGTTGTATTCCTAGAACAAGACGCGCTAAAGCCCAACTGTGGCAGTCTGCCTAGTCATCTACCGGCTACGAAATGATAGCCTAGTGATTTGATGTTGGACGCAAACGAGCATTGACGTATGCTCATTTTGGGTAGCTGGTCTCAGCGCTGGTGAGGGCTGTGCTCCTGCCCATGTGTTTGCGAAGGAGTGTCAAGGTTGCTGCCAATGCGGTTTCAAGGTTTGACAGCCCTGGAGTGCGGGTTTGCTAACACGTGATCGGCTTATCGATAAGACTGCGAGTTACAATCCTCTTCCAGTTAGCTGTCGAGCTTTGTGTAGGTAGTCTGTCTGAGGTGAGCCCTGGAGGACTATAACGGGGACGACGATGAGACAGGGATAGCATCTTGCTCGTCTATGCTGCGAGGCTGCCTCTGTGTCAAGGCGCTTAGTGTACCATTCAACCACCGAGTCCACTCAGTCCTGTCCCGCCGCGCGGACATGGGCTCACGGCAGCGGCGGTAAGAGCTAGCGCAAGGCCCGGCAAACATGTGCCTTCAGGGCTGCAAACACCCGCATATGCAAACCGCGGGGCCGACTACAGGTACGGAAGGGACGGGCCTTCGATGTTTCTTTTGCGACGCTCCCACACAGCGCTTGCAGTCTGCAGCTCCACCTATGTAGCTGCCGCATTGCCCACGGCATTCAGCAGAGCTTTCTCCTCCTCTCCCGTCCCCGGTTCCGTCGCAGACATGGTGGAAACGGTGCACACGACCGAACGCCTCGCCGAGCTCCGCAAGCTCATGCGGGAGCACCAAATCGACGTGTACAGTACTAGCAGCCCTTGTTCTCTCACCGCACATTCCAATGGACTGACCGGCAACAGTGGTGCCTTCTGAAGACAGCCATCAGTCTGAATACATCGCTCCTTGTGACGCCCGTCGAGGTACCTTTCACACTCCAATGTCCCGACGGTAACCGAGCCAACTGACAAAAGTAAGCATACATCAGCGGCTTTTCCGGCTCAGCAGGCTATGCGGTCATTACGCAGGAGAAGGCAGCCTTGTCTACAGACGGGCGATATTTCAACCAGGCCGAAAAACAGCTGGACGGGAACTGGGAGCTGCTCAAGCAGGGTCTGCAGGACGTACCGACCATCACGGAATGGACGGCAGACCAGGTCGAAGCAGGCAAGGTCGTGGGCGTAGACCCGACCGTGGTGACCGCTGCCGATGCCCGCAAGCTGGCCGAGAAGATAAAGAAGAAGGGCGGAGAGTACAAGGCGGTCGATGACAATCTGATAGACCTGGTGTGGGGCAACAAGAGACCAGCGCGACCGCGCGAGACAGTTCGAGTGCAGCCTACCGAGTATGCTGGTAAAGGTTTCGAGGACAAACTCGAGGAATTGAGAAAGGAGCTCGAAAAGCGCAAAAGTGTGGGCTTCGTCGTCTCAATGCTCGATGAGATAGCATGGCTGTACAACCTTCGCGGTAGCGAGTATGGAATACTCCCTTTACAACAGTACCGAAGAGACTGACATCCGACAGCATCCCATACAACCCGGTCTTCTTTTCGTACGCTGTTGTCACTGCGACCAATGCGACACTCTACATTGACGATAGCAAGCTGCCAAAGGACGTGAAAGAGCACCTCGGAGAGAAGGTTGCAATTCGACCATATGAGGCCATCTTCGAAGAACTCACCGCCCTTAGTACGGAGTCTACACACAGCAACGGCGAAACAGATAACAAAGACAAGCCTAAATTCCTCACGTCCAATAGAGCATCCTGGGCGCTAAACAAGGCTCTCGGCGGCGAAGATAGAGTTGAGGAGGTTAGGAGCCCTGTCGCGGACGCCAAAGCGATCAAGAACGAGGTGGAATTGAAAGGCATGAGGCAGTGTCATATACGCGATGGCGCGGCACTCACAGAATACTTCGCATGGCTCGAGGACCAGCTCGTGAACCAAAAGGCTACACTCGATGAGGTGGATGGTGCCGACAAGCTCGAATCTATTCGATCCAAGCATGAACACTTCAAGGGTCTATCTTTCGACACGATCTCGTCCACAGGCCCAAATGCGGCGGTCATCCACTACAAACCCGAGAAAGGTTCGTGTTCCGTCATTGACCCCAAGGCCATCTACCTCTGCGACTCCGGAGGGCAATACCTGGACGGTACAACAGATACGACCCGGACGATGCATTTCGGACAACCAACAGATATGGAACGCAAAGCCTATACCCTGGTTCTCAAAGGCAACGTCGCCCTTGAACGTGCGATATTTCCTAAAGGAACTAGCGGGTTTGCGATTGACATGATGGCTCGGCAATTTCTTTGGAACGAGGGTCTCGATTACCGGCACGGAACGGGCCATGGTGTTGGCTCCTTCCTCAACGTGCACGAAGGGCCAATTGGCATTGGGACCCGCGTGCAGTATTCTGAAGTCCCGCTGTCCGTAGGCAATGTCATATCGGACGAACCAGGATACTACGAGGACGGAAACTTCGGCATCCGCATCGAGAACATGGTCATGGTTAAAGAGGTCGAGACGAATCACAAGTATGGGGACAAGCCATACCTTGGATTTGAACGCGTCACCCTCACGCCGCACTGCAGGAATCTGGTCGACGTAAGCCTACTAACAGAGGATGAGAAGACGTTTCTCAACGCATACCATACGGAAGTCTTCGAGAAGACGAGCCAGTTCTTCGAGAAGGACAGTCTTACCATGGCCTGGCTGAAACGAGAGACAGCATCGTACTGAATTGGATAGAAAGCATTCTGGAGTACATACGATCAAACGGTTATAGGTTGGCGGTCCGGGGCTTTGGCTTTGCATGTGGTTATTAGTATGATATTGCAGTATCGTATTTGTAAGTCCCGCATTCTCTGACTATCCGGCGTATGCAGCGTTTGTACTTCGGTGTAGTGGGACATGCCGATTCGTACAATGCCTTCCAAGACCATAAGGGACGCATCTTGTCCATCGAGGGATCGGCATCTTATCTTGTATACAGCCAGCTACACAACTCCAAAGCATGATACCCGAAACAAGAATATTCACGACCTTGCAATCACGGTGAGGCGCATATTGCTCATGTTGATTGACCAACCGGCGGATATCGACGGCGGAGGTGGTGTTGGACTTGCCCGAACAAAGCAAGCGTCACCGTTTCGCGGGGTTATGCAGGCCCCGCGGCGATGTCGGACTACGCTCCGCTAATGCAAAAAATAGTTCTAGTCTTTCGATGTCAATGCAAATACGCCCTCTCTCATCTCTTATAATGATCTGACTCACGGTCTTTTCTTAAATCCCTAGGTTCACTTATAAGTTGAACTTCTCTCCTAACTTTCTGGCCCCAAACACATTCAATCTTCTAGCGGCCACTTCTCTTTGTCGCCACTCCAGATTCAAGTTTCGGTTACACAACAAAGTTCAAGACGCAGACCATGGCAACTGAGCTTCCCACCACGAACGGCCATGGCGCCCAAGATGGCGAGAACAACTTCGCCGTCAAAGCTGGATTGGCAAGAATGTTGAAGGGCGGAGTCATCATGGATGTCGTCAATGCTGAACAGGTATACTTTTCCCTGCCTTTTAACCAATCTTTCCCAGCAACAAGCATGGAAGCTAATAGTAGCTATAGGCGCGCATAGCAGAAGAAGCCGGCGCTTCAGCCGTCATGGCGCTTGAGCGTGTACCTGCGGATATTCGAGCACAGGGCGGCGTGGCCCGCATGAGCGACCCCAAGATGATCAAAGAGATTATGGAGTCGGTCACGATACCTGTCATGGCAAAAGCTCGAATTGGACATTTCGTCGAGTGCCAGGTATATTTCACATTCTCATTCGCCACGATCCACCCTGACTCTCCCTCTCGTTGCGTCGAATACATCTTTACAGGCGCAGTGGTGATTCCTTATCTAACAAACTCAGATCCTCGAAGCCCTAGGCGTAGACTACATTGACGAATCCGAAGTCCTAACCCCAGCCGACGCCATCTACCACGTCTCCAAGCACCCCTTCCGCATCCCCTTCGTCTGCGGCTGCCGCGGGCTCGGCGAGGCTCTCCGTCGCATTTCCGAAGGCGCAGCCATGATCCGGACGAAAGGCGAGGCCGGTACTGGCGACGTCATCGAAGCCGTGCGGCACATGCGCACCGTCAATTCCGAGATCGCGCGCGCAAAGGGCATGAGCGATGAGGAGTTGAGGGTGTATGCGAAGGACCTGCAGGTCGACCTCAATTTACTGAAAGAGACGGCGAAGCTGGGACGCCTGCCAGTGGTTAATTTTGCGGCAGGTGGTGTGGCGACTCCGGCGGATGCAGCGCTCATGATGCAGCTTGGGTGTGATGGTGTCTTCGTTGGCTCGGGTATCTTCAAGAGCGGGGATGCGGCAAAGCGGGCGAAGGCGATTGTGCAGGCGGTCACGCATTTCAGGGACCCGAAGGTGCTTATGGAGGTCAGCATGGATCTTGGAGAGGCGATGGTGGGAATCAATACTGGGAGCATCAGTGAGCAGGAGAGGTTGGCCAAGAGGGGGTGGTAGGGGTGAGCTGGGGGGATGGAGAGAAGATGATGGAGAATGGCAATTGATGAGTTATGCACATAGACGAGCATTGGGCAAAAGCCTGGGAGTAGGTGGCGTTTGTGGGGCGTAGTCGTCCTAACTTTGCTTCTCCACTCTATTATCGTCCTTGATATCCGGAGATATTCAACAAATAGATGGCAACATGTCGAGGAGCATTCGGAGCCTGTGTCATCTCTATGATAGACCGTTAATTCCCCTTGGTAGCCTCTATGAAGCCTGCTAGTGAGACATGAGTGCAGAGTCAAGCTCGTGGGAGAGCTACGTCTATCCACTATCCTGCTCTCTAAGTCTTATGTTTCAAGTGTCTTGCAACTGAGTATTTTTCTTACCGATAGCTTTCGTTAGCTAACCTTGAGCTGTTAATCGCACATAACTTCAACCCATCAAGTGCTAATCTACCATCGTAGATAATAACATGCTCATGATTACACGATGACATACCCGCAGCCAGCTGAAACGAACATGAAGTTGCAAGGCTGACCAAACGCACCTGCTCCGCCACCATCCTCCTACTCGTATACGGTTTCAGCCTCGCCAGCGATGCCTACCCAGCGACCTGTTAGCAATCACCACAACATCCGCAATGCTCCCCTTCGCAAATCCCTAAATCTCGAAGCGACAATGTCGCTGCCAAACGCAACAGACGCGACCGATCTCTTCGGGATAGCGAATACAACAGACGTGACCGACCCCTACGGCACAGCGAAAGTCAGCGGCTTCTACGGACCCGGCACATGGTCAAGCTGGTATCTCGCCCTCGTCGCCTCAGCCATGCGCATCTACACCAAGCCGCACGCGCGCCTCGATCCGAACACATGGTAAGTATGCCCGTAACCTTAACCCGACACCGTAGCAGACCTCGTGACTAACGTTAGCGCCTCTTCAGGTTATTCGTTGTGGGCACGAACTGGGCGGCCATGGACCTGCTCCGCATCCTGGCACAGACGGTATGGAAAGACGACGGTAAGATGGACGCGCAAGACATCGGACGCGTCTCTGCTGCCATCATGCTCGCGTTCTGGGGCAATGTGTATGCGCTTGCTCAAGTGCTTGTGCTGGCCGTGGCTACTAGGGACCCGGAACCGAGACAGCGCTTGCTCACGCACCTTGCGGGTTTCGTGTTGCCAACGGTAGCGCTGAACTGCTTCGTTTTCTCGCTCGAGTGGGTCGAGAAGGAGCCACGTCTCGGCGGGCATGCGTTGGATGCGTTTCCGATTTTGTATTTTGGCGGGGAGGAGCTGCGCTGGGTGTTCCTTGTGGGGCTGATCGCTTTCGTGTTTGTTATGGCTGTTGGGCTCTTTGCTATGCTGCTCAATCTTGTGTATGTAGGTTTTGTGTATCCGGAGTTGCGTGAGTGGAAGAGGGTTGCTAACGTCAGACCCTTGTATTACGGTTTCGTTATCGCTTTTTTCCTGGTCGTTTGTTTCTCTCTAATGTTCATGTTTGGTCGGGTTGCAAAGCATTTCTCTCGATTGTTCATTTTGATTTTCAGCCCCGTCTTCCTCATTGCAACATTCGTCTATTCTGTGGCTTTTCTCGTGGCGGTTTTGATTGTAATGCCGCTGTGGTACTTTGTGAGACTTGTTCTCACTGGCTTCAAGGCATGGTCAAATGCTGCGTATTTCATGCCCCTTGCGCCACAGTTGCTTACAGAATGGGACCAGGCGTTCGGTCTGTTTCTCGGAGTGAGCTTATTGTTTGGGTTTGAGGTCTATCCTGCGGTTGTCAGGTACAAGAACGACCGGAGAATGTTCGAGGTGAATATCAACAGGAGGATGGCAAACGCTCGCGGCAGACGTGGCCTGATTGATGAGAGCTCGTCTGGAGACCAAGACGTGGATCCGGATGACCTGGGAGAAGACGAGGAGCCCAATGACCTCTTTCGTTTCGCGAGGATGGTGAGGTTCAGAACAAGCCACTAGGAGGGGCAGGCATGAAACTACAAAGCAGTCTTTGAGGCAGCTTGACATGTAGACGTATCATCGAAGCAAGGAACAACCGGATTGAATTCATAACAACATCTGCACCGATTGGCCCAACCCGACATGCCATTATGAAGGGTTGAGACTCTTGTCACCTGGACGTTGACCAGTCCCATAGCTACATGTGCCATTCATCCTAGCGAACCAGCACTCGCTCTTCTCTCACAAATGCCCTGAAATGATACGACAGCGCTGCAAAAAATTGAATGCAATTGAATGATACTACATTGATCAGATTTGTGAAGGGTTGTGCAATCTTACGCCTCGCACGACTAAAGGTACTTTTGACTTTGAGGCCTTCTACTGTCGTCACCTCCCAGGATGAAGAAGCGATACCCTACAACGTTGGACGACGCTGGACTGCTAGCTCTTGTCAACAAACATTCGCTCATCGTCTGAATTTACTAGCCTAGAGATCGCTGCCAGTGTGGCTCAGAACTGGTCTGTTGACCGGTTCACTGCAAATATCCGGTCAGCGAGTCCAACCTTCCTCTATACACATGCACTCCGATATGGACCAGAAGTGCTTAGCCACACTACATACGATCAATATCCGGATCCCTACCCCAGTCTGTTACACCTACTACATCCAAGCTCTGCTACAAATACAAACCCGTGCATTAAGACAACAGGATTCTATAACCACCTATCAAACCAACCCATCGATAACCTCCTCATCTCATCTCATCTCATCCCATCCCACATCCCACATCCAAACTACCAATCCCTCTTTCCACTCCACAACCCCATGTTCCCAAAAAGACCCCCCAGGCCCTTCCCATCGCAAGTCCCAACAATCCCCATGGACCCCGACCCCTACGGCCTGACAACTATAAGCGGTTTCTACGGCCCCGGCGCCTGGTCCGGCTGGTACCTCGCCAACCTCGCATCCTCCCTGCGCATCTACACAAAACCGTACGCACGAATCGACCCCAACACCTGGCTCTTCCTCACCGGGACGAACTGGGCCGCTATCGACATCAACGCCTCGTACCCGAACTACAGCAAGCACAGAGACAGCGAGACGTGCGGACAAGCAGCAAGTTAATGGGCCCGCTGTGCGCAGCCATGCTCCTATGTTTCTGGGGCAACATGTACTCGATCGCGTAGGTCTTTGGATTGCTGCTTCTGAAGCGTAGGCGCGCGCCGGTGCAGAGGCTGGCGACGCATGGCGTGGGATTTGTGCTGCCGAGTCTGGCGCTGAATTGGGTTGCTTGGTCTGTGAAGTCGAGTGCGTATGGCAAGGATAGAAAGCCGTGGTTTCTCGCCAACGTGCATGTCCTCACACTGCCCTTTCTCTCTTTCGGCAATGCTGATGTGCCTGGTCTACGAAGTGCCAAGGCGGTCATCGTGAATCTAGCGTTCCACTGCATCCTGCTCATGGGCATCTGCATCTGCGTGTCACTGCCTGTCCTCGTTGTCCGCGGGTACAGGAGCGTGTATCCCGGCGCCGAGCCCTGGCGACTCTTTGTGCCGATTGCAGGTGCGGTGTCGGTCTGCTGGTTCATCACTGGGGGCCTGTTTCTGGTGCGTATGCATAATGCCTTTCCGGCTCTGTACTTGTGGCCGAATATTCTGGGACTTTTCGTCCTGCTAGGTCCGCTTGCCGTCCTGGGGCCCTTGCTCGCGTTTGCGGTGTTTGTGGTTGCACTCTTCTCTGCGATCCCGGTTGCGTACGTTGTGTTTCTGGGCGGACGGCGGCGTTCTTCATGCCGCTGGCGCCGCAGTCGCTGCTGGATTGGGATCAGGCGTATAGTCTCCTTGTGGGCCTGGTTTTGCTGTGTGGTGTTGAGATCTACCCGGCGTTTAGAAAGTATAGGGAGGGTCAAAGGATGTTCATAGAGAATATGGAAAGACGGATGGAAAATGCGCGGCTCAGAGGCTCGCGAGGAAACGCGCTACCGAGTCTTGATGTTACTCGACAGGCTATAACGAAGAATGGTGCTATAGAGCTGGACGCTCTGGATCATGATGAGGAGTCTGACGGGGAGCCTGATGATCCTCTTCCTGCTGGTGGTGGACGAAGAATGGGTTATGTATCTGTTGCGATGAGTGAAGCAATACCTAGTGGAGACGAGACTGTGTAGTTCAGGCAGATTCGATGATAGATGAGGTATCAGTTCGGCTTTGCGTTGTCAAACGTAAGATAATTGATAGAAGACTGAAAAGGCCGCGTCGACTAGGAGATGATACAAAGTCAGAACATAGGAAAGGTGAAGCACGGACAAAAAGACGACTTAAACCTCTTGGAGACATTGGAAGCATCCACGCCAAAAGAAACGTCTTCCTCCAAAGTCCTCAAAGTCCTCAAAAGTCCAAGCCAAAGCGGCCATACCACACACCATGTCGAGGACGCGCTCCGTCCCAAACCGTGTGGCTTGCCCAAGATAAAATGAGCTGAGATCTTGAAAGGATCGCATCCTCCGCATTATTCACTTCTTCCAGAGACTACATCTCCGTAACCTCGTGTCTCTAGGAGAACGTGACGAGCTTCGGATCCCTCGGCAGCCCATCTGCACCAATCCCGCTCTTCCTGAACCTCTCCTGCATGTACAACCTCCTCGCCTCATCGAAGCCGACCCCTCTTCTCTTCATAATCCGCTGTACATCCTTTTTCGCGTTTTCGTCGAGTCCTTGCCGGCTGTCGCCAGCTTCGACGTTGGCGGACAGATCGAAAGCGGAGGAGGAGAGTCCGGCGTCAATGTCATCTTGGAAGGAGGTGGGGAGGCGGGAGTAGATGGGCTCCGGGATCGGCAAGTAGGGCAGCCATGTGTGTCGGGTCAGGTAGAGAGCTGTGAAACGCATGGCATTAGTAAGGAACCTGGTAACGTTGGAGGATGCTGGAGAAGGAGAGGGCTGGCCCAAGGCATGTTTTATTGAGCTTTGGGTGGTACATACCTGTGAAGAAGAGGCATAAGGTGAAGGTTATCGAGTAGAATATGTAGCCCATTTTCAGGGTTTGTACACCTTCTTTTGGGTATAGGTGGATGCTCGGTATTGGAACTCCAGTATAGCTGACAAGTCGCGCTTCCGGAAAGGCCCGCGTGGTATGAAAGGAGCGACGGTCGTGTAATAAGGTCGGGTATACGCAAGGAGATCGCAGGTGTTCTCGCCGACCTGAACGGTGGTCACCGGAAGTAATGTGAAGAAGGGAGGTTCATGAAGGCGCTGGGGCATAGACAGCTCTCGTGTCTCGGGGGTCGGCGTGGTGAAGCCTCGCATAAACGCTCAGCCTTCGGGCGTCGTCACTCAGCCGAGCGGCCGGATCCCCGGACTCGCACGTGACTGCGCACTAACATTCTTCCGATCCGACTCGCTAATCTTGGAATTTCGAACACCACGATTTGGGGTTTGGTCGAGTCGACGACAAGCATTGACTGCAGCTCCATATACCCAAACAACCCTCAAAATGGCCACTCTCTCGTCCGACTTGATCTGGGAAGTCACCCGTAAGTGCGCGCATCGGAAATTTGGGAGAAACCAGAAAGAGTTAACGTGGGATAGGTGGAAACAGCTCGACCCTCGTCAAGAGGAAGCAGGCTGGCGGCGTGCAGTTTTCCAAGGACCCGCTGAACCTGCGGAACCAGTACTCGCGCAAGGTACGTATCCACGATGTGTTTGAAAAGGATTGTTTGCTAATTGATTGATTACAGTATGAGGGTTTAGTTGCCGACAAGGTAGATATTCACCCGTCCACAATTCGAAGACTACGAAAACAAACCCGAAGACGATGGTCGCCTGCATGAGGGAAAACACAGCTAATGACTTGAATAGGCTATTGGCATTTTGCCAGCCGAGAATGGAGGCATCACCCTCATCACCAAGAAGGCCGACAAGCAGCACACTCCTGCTTCTGCGCTCCAGAAGTCTACCATTTCCAGCAAGCGTAGCACCCGCAAGTACGTCTCCTCGAATCGGCGGCAACAACAGGCACAGATCCTGCCCTCAGAGAACCAATGTACTAATTGTAACAGGACCTACTCCTCCATCGTCAAATCCACCACCAAGAAAGGCTACCGACCGGACCTCCGAAAAGACGCCGTTGCACGTGCCTCGGCCATCCGCAAGAGCCAGCAGCCTGTCAAGGAGGACAAGCCAGCCAAGTTGAGGGGCAAGAAGGCTCAGGCCGATTCATAGAGCACTGATTGGTAGTGTGGGGTTTACTCGATTGGGTTCTGTCAGGCATTGGGAGTTCTCGTTAATCGGATGCATTCATGATGGCTAGGTCTATGGAATGAAAAGACAAATCAGCCATGAACATGTGCGAGGCACTTGGTGATCTCTTACAGGTCGTGTTGTGCCCAATCGCGCGCAGTCGAACATCCTCTTCTCCCGACTCCCCTCTAAACGCCCTTTTCGAACGGTACCAAGCTATATGGAGCAATTACACGCCCAAACACGTGGCTTTGGCTTGAGAGTGAAGTCGTACAAGGCCGGGAGTGTGCATGAATGCAGGTCAAATGGATTGTCCTTTGCGGTACCTCGCGCGCCTGGTTGAACATCCTGTCCTGTGACGTTAATCAAGAATGTCTGCATCGAAATATTGATTTTAGGTTGATGCTAGGATTCAATCGTTATCAACGCCTGTAGCCCTGGTTTGGGTTGAAGCCGGGGGGTAGCTGGCCTGGGGGTGGCCCGAATCCTGGTGGTCCAGCAGGCCCTCCGGGAGGTCCTCCCATGAATCCATGAGGAGGAGGGGGGTTGAAGCCTGGAGGAGGGTACATATTCGTGGGCGGTGCGCCGCTTGGCGGGCGAGCAGGCAACCCTGAGGGTGGTGGTGGAAGTGTGGCTGGTGGACGTGCTATTGGAGCACCTCCTGGCGGTCCGCCATATCCTGCTGGTCCGTTGGGTGCGCCAGGAACTCCACCACCAGCTCCATTCATCATGGCCTGTGGTCCGCTTGGTATACCTGCCGGTGGCTGTGCTTGAAACAGGTGTGAGGGCAAGGGCTGAATTGCGGGTGTGACGCCTTGAGCTTTGCCCCGCTTGGCCAGTGTCCTCTCTGCCTCGTCTCCGTGACGCTCGCCCTTTCCGTCTTTCTTGTAAGCATATTGTACTGATATCTCCTTGTTCATAATGAACTGCCCGTTCATGTGCTGAATGGCAGCATCGGAGGACTCAAAGTCGTTGAACGAAACGAAGCCATAGCCCTTGGAGATGCCAACGTCATCGCGAGCGACTTTGGGAGGGTTCACGAGCGCTCCGAAGCGACTGAATGTACTGTAGAGGACGTCTTCGCTGACCATGGAGTCCAAATTGCCAATGAAGAGCTCAGCACCGATTTCAGCCGTCTTCTGTTTATCCGCCGAGGCCTTGTTCACGCGAATAGGTTTGCCGTACAGTCGGATCTGGTTCATAATCTTCGCGGCATACTCTGCGTCTTCTTCGGACATGAACTCGACGAAACCGAAGCCTTGGTGGATTTGGGTGACGCGATCCTTGGGAAGGTGAACATTCTGAATGCGACCGGCTTGGAGCATGAGCTCCCAGACGAGCTGGTCCGTCACGCGCTCATCGAGATTGCCAATGTACACGGTAGCCTCCTTGTCTTGCTCCCTGTATATTCATTAGCGCCTATACGTTGAGTTTGTGAGAGGAGTGATGCTCTTACCAGTGACGTGCGCCAGACCCTGACATGTTGTCAAATCTTGCGACAATGTGATTTGGGGTAGGCGTCAAGGGTGAAGGCGACAATTGATTTTGGGGGTTGCTGGAAATCTACAGCTTTATGTCTTGGCGCGCTAAACGTCGCCGGCGAATCATCGGCTCAAAGCTCCTGGACAGAATTTCTGGATCGTCACTACACTTCGTTCTCCACCTCCAACGACAGCGAAAGTGTACAGCGACATCCACGGCCACACCTCCACACCGCGTCGATCGAATCTATCATCATGTTCCAGATCTCAGAAGAATCAAAGGTACCCCGACTTCACGAGCGCCTTGCATCTTCGCTAGCTAATTATCTCTCCAGGAGCGCATTGCTCGCATCATTGACGTTTCGCGAATCGCCATACATTAGTACGTTTGGCTAGATGCGGTTGACCTTTGCCGTTCTCTGACCATCAATAACTTCAGCGGGTACCTGCCTCTGATTCTCTATCTCGGTGAGCCCTGGACAAGACACTACTGCAGACGGTATACTGATACGTACCAGGCTACTCCAAGAGCGTGCCCAAGCCATCTCTCATCCGGTATGATCGATCGAGGTCCGACGCGTTTGAGACGGACAGCCTAACACCTTCACCAGACTCTTCTCTCCTCTTGCTTAAATGCGATACTCTTAATTCGAACGTATACTACGATACCGGAAAACACCACTCGGTGGCCTTTGTACATTAGAGCTCTATGATCAGGCGTAATCGGCATAGCTCGGGGATGCAGTCTGGTAGAATTAGGAAAGGGCAGGGCCTGCGAATCCCGTTTCGGTCGCATGGTGCATCTCCTCTATAGCATATTACTTTTTTCGGCATCCGGCTTCAGCCTCACGGGTGGGGTGGGCAAGCGCCACTGTACAACAGACGCTTCAATTCAAAGCAGCGCGCATTCAAGGCGCGTGGCATTCCGGCGCGTTTCGGCGCCGAACCTGTCTACCGGTCATCCAACTTTGCTCGGCTCACCATGCACGTGCGTTGACCGGCTTTCCGCCGTTTTCAACAAGATTTATTCAAGTCATATCCGTCCGGCTCCGTGGACGCCTTCTTGTGTCGCACAACAATTCCAGCCTGTTTGGAGGTTAACCATTCCGTAACCACCCACGCCAATGGCGTTGGAAGATCCACCCCACGTGCTGACACGGCTGGCCCATCGAGACATGTTCGAACTCCAAACCTAACTCTCAAATCGTGAAAACGCCTCGACTGACCCCAGAACTCGGCCAGTCAACCTGCGCGTCTCTCCGCCAATATGAATATCGTCTTCCAGCCCTACGGCCTTGGTATTCCATATTCTGGCCTCTCGCCGCACTCCCCTCGCTCCCCCACGATTCTCTCTCGCCTTCCCTACGTCGCAGGGCCATTCGAGTCGCTGTCTCGCGGATCACCCTCGAATTTTGCCTTGAAGTAGTTATCTGGTTATACGAAACCCTGTGCTTTACCCATTCCCAACCTGCGTCACGCTTTGCGGTTTCTGGTACCCACTTTTCCCATGCGTCGCGCTGTACCTAGATACCACAATGGCGGGTATCCCTAGCATCGGGGACATACTCATGCTATCCCAATTGGCATGGAAGATTGGTAGAGCTTTTACTGCAGGTCGGAAGGGTGCGCCAGCAGAATTTTTGGAAGTCGAAACTTCAGTAAACTCGCTTGCTAAAGCTCTCAAGCTTTTGGCGGAGGCATTGTTTGCAGAAGCAGACGACAGTGTGCTCAACCAGGCAGACCAAGAAACACAGGAGGGTGTCGCTACCATATTGACGTCATGCCAACGGACGGTGCAAGACCTCGACTCTCTGCTGGACCAATATCAGGTCATCAAGAAGCATCGTACCGCTGGAGGTTTCGCCATTGATCGGTCTTGGAGTGATCTTGTCTTGGCTCAGTACAAGACTATGCTGTGGACGACAGAGGGTGGGCGAATCCAAGATCTTCGGAACATGCTACAAATGCACACTAGCACCATTACTCTCACAATGCAAGCACTGCAGAGGTAGGTCTGGCTCAGCTACTTGGTGGAACTTTTTGACATTCAACAGTAAATCTCTTGCTAAATTGGAGAGCATCGTCACACCAATGGCTGAGAAAATCGACAACATCCATCACCGGACCGGCAGCCTCAGCGAGCAGCTTGAGGAGGTTCATCGCATTGTCGTCGACATTGCTGGACGGACTCCTCAGATTCAGCCTGTAGAAATGGCAGAGAGCAGACCACCGAGCTCCCTCAAACTCGATGGATCGCTTCATATCACGCCTATCGTCGAGTCCTTCTCTGCCCGAGACTATTTTCCGCCGAGGCCAAGTAGCAGGGCTACAGCACCAAGCTCTCCGCCATTACCGCAGCCTCGTTCACCAACCGCAACCTCTCCATCGACCAGGACAAGGATGTCCGAAGTCAGCTTTACAAGCTCCGCTACCCGGTACTCTGACAGCTATGCGTCATCGGACACGGACACGATTGCTAGCTGGGGTAGTCCCCCAACCATTAGATCGTCAACCACAAACCAGCAATCACATAGAAGGGACTCGAAACTACCCATAACTCCTGAAGTTCGAGAGCCAAGATCAAGGCCCGATTCTGGCATTCATTCTTCCTTGCCGCCTCCTGCCATTGACCTTTCTCGTAACGACGATATTACACCAACCCTGTCCATGTCCAACTTCAGCCTCCATCATAGTACCAATTCCGGCATCAAAAGCCTGCACCGCAGCTCCACGACTATCAGCCAAAAAGACCTTTTCGAGAAGCAAGCATTCCGCAACGCAGCCATTCTGTGCGACGTGTAAGCTAGAGCCATCTCTTCTCGCTTTCCACTCATTTCGTGATTCCAAAACTAACATGATTACAGCCGAGGTACACTTGTCGAATACACTCAGAAAATATCCGCTAACGAGGATTCCCACGACGTCGAAATGGTCGAAGCATGCGCCTCATGCCGTATTACCATTGTCCGCCAACGCGAGTCCACAGCCGAGGGAAAGGACACGCGCCTCATGACATCCATCTGGGTCTTCAGCGACGACAATACGGTGCGCCTGCAGCTGAAACTCGACGATGAGGCCATGTATCTCCCCTACTCGTCGTACTTCAACCCCGAGAAGATCAGCGTAACCGTGCCGTGCGAGCTAAAGTACCACGACAACATCTTCGGACGCAGACCGCTGAAAACTGCAAAGACGAGCTGGATTAATTACGTATTTGACGATGTGAGGGGCGCGACGCAATTCCAGAACGAGCTCATGGGGCGTACGTTACTGGGTACGTATCAGACAGCAAAAACGATGCGCGTGCATGAAGGATTCTCGGGCGCGTTTAGCTACGCGGAGCAGATGTGTGGCATGGAGAATCTGAGAGTGTGGGAGGATGACGAGTCGCAGGCTGTCATTGCTCTTATCCATTTCTCGGCTCATTTTAGGAAGGGGTATCTTGCGTTCTACCTTAATAGTAGCCGCAACCCGGTCAGGTTCAAGGATGAGGGTGGCAGAGAGGTGAAGATTAAGGGGCTGAGAGTTCCGCTAGAGGGGAAGGAAGGCAAGAGGAAGGACTCTGGGGCTACGGTTAGGGAGGGCGATCATAGGGAGGGGAAAGAAGAGAGGAGGAAGTGGATTACGGGCGCGAAGGTTGAGTTTGCGAGTGAGGCTGAGAAGGCTGAGTTTATGGCTTTGGTGAAAGAGGTGCAGAGGTGTCTTGTTGAGTTACCAGAACTGCTGGGTGTTAATTAGTGGGGGTCGAAGACTGGAAGAGATATTGTATTGGGGGTTGAAAAATTGAGTATGTGAGAGGAGATTGGAGGAGAGGGACAAGCAGACGGAAGCGCCAACCCTAGTGAGCACGTCCTAATACCGAGCAGTGTCTCTGCGCATGAACATCAATGCCAGCTAGGTACCGTCCTCCGCTTACAATCTAGACAACCCGTTTCCTACGTACCCGCCCCATTGCCTTGTTCCTTCGACGTCCACTACCTCTGTACATCAACCAAAAATCCCCTTCACCCAACTTCAACTAGCTCACTTTTCCTGTTCCTTCTTCTCCTCCTTCCCCTGCTCCGTCCCCTTATCCTTCTCCTTTTCCTCACTTCCTTCGTTCATGGTGTGAACTTCGCCCTCCGCCCCATCCCCACCCTTATTGAAATCCGTACGCTTTCCCCGTTTCAAGCCGCCAAACTCCTTACTCGCTTGCTGCGCTTCGCGGAACAGGGTTTCCTCGTCGCGATCTCGATCTGCACATTGCGGGGCGCGCTTACCAGCGCAGTTGCAGGTGGCGGCCGTAGGCGTTTTGTCGTCTTGGGGGAGGGTAGGCATTTTTGTGAAACGAGACGAGATGACGGGTTGGAAGTGGGTTTGATGATAGGTCTGGCCAAGGGCTGAGTTTTCAAACTATATGTTTGCAGATTTCGACGTTGAGTAAATGGGCATGATGCGAGTTATATGGTGTTGTACGTCATGCTACTCGTGCGAACGTTAAGCCGACCTCGAGAGTCATATTGTGTTAAGGGATATAGGAATGGTGGTTGGATCAAGGATTGGGCGTAGTGAGATGTCTATTGGCTGTTTGGTAGGGTAGGAACGGTGGGCGCGGATTGTTGCGGCTTCGGGGCGGATGGATGAGGCTTTGTGCAACTTTGGGATTGTGTATGGAGGCAGCACGCTAGGGATTGTCTGCTTTGGCTTCTAGGGTTAACGGAGGAGATTGACAAAAAGTTTTCAAGTCCTCATACTATCGATGTCATATGCACGAGTTGAAACTCGACACTCTTGAAGTGAATACTTAGGCCACAGTGGTGTGAGAATCACGAGAGAATGCACATATTGTTTCTGTTGGACGAAAAAAATTTGTATTGAAGTAATGAGGGTACTTATAGAAAACCATGTACTACATCGTCCAGCGATGGAAAACAAAATCACACTGCGCTAGAGTATACAAAGGGCCTACCAACAGCACCACGGCCCATGCACTAATATCAACTCATGACCAATATTACGTGGGCGCTTTCCCAGAATCGGTTGTTTCATTATCGCTGGGAGAGTAGTCGCGTTCGTAGTTGGGGTCCCGTTTTGGAGAGGGAGGTGCTCTGAGGCTCTCTGGGTCCCGCGGCTGCGGGGCCAGTGAAGATGCCTTCTCGTTGTGGTTATCGTTGGTGCTAGCACGGATCTTGATTTCTGGAACGACCGACTTGGTGGTAACCGGCGTGCTGTTATCGCTACTAGAGGGATCTTGCATTGAGGTCTTGTTGTCATATGTGGGTGGGCTTGAAGGCATGGTAATTTAACGTGGTCAGACGTTATATGGGTGCTGTGCTATCGTTATAAAGATAATTCTGGTTCGAGGGGATGGTGTTTTGTGTGTTGAATTGTAAGAGATATTGTGTAGGAGATGGAGTTCAGTTTTCGTTTTTCATTGTTGTAAAAATGGAGTCACTTGGAGTCCAAAGATGTAGTTCAAGTCAGTCACAGAGAGCTGTGACAGCTTCAGAGTGTGACTCAATGTCATGAGTCTGATGAACACATGTGCAGCCAGTGCCGGGAATAGAAATATAATCATTAGCAAGTCACTTTGAACTAAACAGACTCAAGATGAGAAATGTATCGCTTGTTACTAGGTATGCCCTTTGAGGTACACTAATGTGAGACCCCTGATTCCCCGTACATTATTTCTCTCTGACTGACTATCTCCGCAAATCCAAATTGGTGTACTGTAACCGGCTTCTCTGGGAAGGACGAACTGAAGATGGTTCCCTCCCCGACTTTCTCCTAGCACATCGTCCTGCTACCTATGTACCAGAATCATTCTTTGTTCTTTTCTCTTCTCTTCTCTTCCCTTCTTCTTTGACCTGTTTTTGTTCTTCGTCCCCTTGTTTCTTTTGAATATCCTGTTTTCCTTCGATTTCTTCTTCTTCATCCTTAAAATGATCCATATCATCTTCCGTCCGTGCTTTTGTGTCTAACATAGTAATTTCGTCGCCCACCGGAGTCGTGTGCCGTTTTTTGGATCTGAATTCCGCCTGGAAATCCGTAACATCTTTGTCGTCGGTGTTGCGTTTTAGGGACATGTTGATGGGTAAGTGTATGTTTGATTTGGAGCGTGATTTTAGCAAGATAGTATTTGTGGAATAAGAACTTAGTGAACTGCTTAGAAAATTTGAGAAGATAGAAGCGAAGGTGTGCAAAGCCGTAAAGAGGGAACTTATAAGAGTGTGTAGAGTACGTATGACTCTACCTGTATTGGAGTCAGACATGTGACGTGGCGGCGCAAGATTCTATCCTCACATTGATCCGGAGAAGCGCTCAATCCTGATTTCAAATTGAGTGCACAAATGAAAGTTTGCTTGAGTGACTTTATAAGTTTTGAACGAATGTGATACTTGGACACGCTACGAACGATCCTACACGGCACTACGTCCCACAGATAGATAAAATCCCAAAGGAGCAAGACAATAACCAAAAACTCCTAGTCGCCAAGTCTGATCTATTCACCAGCTCCTGCCGCCATCTCACAATGCCAACTTTAGAACCTCGCCCATGAACTTTACCTCCCAGCCACTTTCTGATCCTCCAATGTGTCGACCTCCTTATTTCCCTCGTCGAGCTCTGCAACCGTAGACAAATGTTTGTTGTGTTCTTTCCTCGCCTGCTGTCTAGCATTCTTTCCTCGAGAGCGGAACTCCTCTCTCTCTTCTCTATTTTCTTCTTCTTTCTCTAACTTGGTTAGAACCCCAGTACCTTGATCCTTATCCATCTCCGTCGGCTCCTCGCACTTCTCAAAGCCAAGGCTGTTATCTGTGGACTCTATGACGTTCTCTGAAGTCGACATGGGGAGACTGACTGGTACTATGTTTGTATGGTTGATTGTGTTTGCGCGAATGCTGGAGTGCAAGGTCGGAAGACGAGTGGGTCGAATAGCAAGGCGATTTATACAAAGGACCTGGGTCAAAGGACAGGCTTGTAAGTATTGGACTAGTTAAGCTCGTCAGCAAGGAAGTTTGATGGTGTAGAATGAGCGTTTGCAGTACAGAAATCCAGGAGGCCATTATATATGCAATATGACTCAATGGAGTAAGAGCCATTCACTCTTGGTGTTGTCATGAGAAGCAGAATAATGACTAATGTTAGTCCGAGAGAGTCGCAGTATGGAGTAACAAGACAAATTCTCGAACTGGAGAATTGCTTTGAGTAGTATAATGAGTGTATTGCCCTAGAAACATCCCACCTCTGCCTGCCCTGCTACCAAGTAATCAAAGCTACACGAACGTGTAAGCCACCCTTCCCCCAGCTACCTTGCCTCATTATAGGCTTCTTGACTGATGCCTCGAATGTCAGAAACCTCACTTCTGATCTTTGAGGTCTTCCACTTTGTTGTCTCCTGCCTTGTCTCCAATCTCGTCGCCTATCTTGTCGCCTGTGTTGCGCCTTAATTTTTCGACTCGGCCAGCCATCGCGGTCTTGAGAACTGTGTGAACGCCTGCGGCGCTCGATAATGAAGATTTATACTGATTCCGGTTGATGGTCGAAGAACCAGATGGTCCACTCTCCTTCCGCTGCCCCAACTCAATATTCTCCAGCTCAGCCTTCGCCGGCTCTCCGGCGATTACAGACTCTTCTTTAGCTTGTGTAGCTTCTTGGTGTGCTGACATGGCTGATGATTCGAGGGAGGTTGTAGATCGTTGTTGTGGAATGTAATGTAACGTGCTTTGGTAACAGTGCTGATTAGGAGTATCAATATGATGATGTTGAAAGGAAGCAATGGGGTGGACGACTTAATGTTTTATATACGTGTGGTGGTGACTCGACGGTCGACGGAGTCATACTGCCATGTCCACGTCATAACGAGAAGTATGACTCTATCGAAGTACGAGATGAGATAAAACTTGAGGGACTTGGGATGCAATAGGAAACATGGCGGAGTCATGAGGGAATTGAGTCATGGCAGGTATATCACTATAGACATCGCGTCAGGTGGCAGACAGGGATTGGGGTGAAATGGTAAAGCAGGAAGATGAATTCAATTAATGCAGTGCAAAGGAAAATGTCCATTCTTCACATCCTTTTACATCAAGTACCAAGGTTCTTGAGCATGTAGAAATCTCTTCAAGCGATCAAAATTCCCCTTCCACTTCCACTTCTCGTTACGTTCTGCCTGTGCTGTTGCCTCCACTTGAGAATCATTCTTCTCGAAGCTTTGACCGTCCGTTTGCTCCTCTTCATGGGTTTGACTTGCCCACCACATATCTGGGACGAGGCTGCAAAGATGGTTCGTTATTGGATTGCCGTTGATTTGATGATATTGTCCGTCGACGCGGTGCGTGGGATGTTGCTGAAATTTGGTGTTGTTGATCGAGTATAGCTATGCAAGAATGCGAGGAAGGTAAGCTAGAGTAGCTAAGTTATCATAGCATGTCAAGGCTCTGTGTGTGAAGCCATCACAGTCAATGTCATGGTAGTGCTTCTTTGGTGTGTGTGACTCAGGCGTGAAGAGTCATTGACTGTGAGTCGAAGCCCTTGAATATGATTTGCAACAGCAGAAGCCTGATATTGGTCTTGTGCCAGCATACTGTGCGTACTTCCGTGTCTTCCCAGTTTCCTCTGGCGGCTCCAAAGGATTCTAGCCTTGACGTCTGCATCAGACATTCTCTCGTCCTTTATGCTACCACACATCGCATCCCTTACGCACTCGTTGAGGAAAAGTATAGTTCGAAAGCCAGTAATGGTGGCCCGGGAATTTTTCTTCCGCTTACGCGGCCATATTGTACAGACAGTAGTGCATTGCTTGCATGCATATTCCCTCCTCCATATTCCAGCATACTCCGGCGCAACCAAATCTCGATGCACCATTACCATTACTAATTTCATACATCTCTTCCTGATTACGCTCATGAGATTATCAAGGATACGCGCTGGGCGATTGCGAGCCGCGGCGGCAGGCGTGAAGGCGAGTGAAGACCGCGCGTTTCACTGTTCGGAAGTATAAACAAGCTCTGTAGCATGCTGGCGGAACACAGGAGCTTGGAGCTTCGACGCGTATTCGATACGCGGCGAGGACTGGATGGCGAGATCAAGGTCTGATCCATGTGTTACTCTTCCGTTGAGCGTGGTTGTGAGTCACTGCTGGGAGAATGCTCAGAGGTATCGCGGACGAGGTGATTCAGTGCCTCACAACAAGTCTTCATCGGCAGTCCTTGTGTTATTTGGCGGCCAGTTGCTTGGGTAGGAGCAGTGTCGGAGGGAGTATGAAGGGAGAGTCCCAGATTCTTCAGGCCGTTCTCCGCCGTTCTCCGCCATCAGGATGGGGTATGCCGAGTCTAGAGCGAAGTTTAAATAAATATTCATCAGCACGGATTACGCTCTCCAGGTCATCGAAAAATCCGTAATGTGCTCTGATGGGCAGGTCGAATCCCAAGAGGTCTCTGTTACGCCATCGATACCACGCTCCTCCGCCCCAAATAACGACCACTAAGCTTGATGCCCATGCGTTGAGGTGGGTCTGGAGAGAATAGCCGCGAACTGTAGTAAGAAAACCAGCGAAAGTAGGAGGCATTATAACGGTGCCCGCTGTAGCAGTAATGGTGGTAGACTAAAACTCAGGTCGAGCGGCTAGCACGGAGATACGTTTCTCCGTACCCGTCTAGGAACGCGACATTTACGCGTTAAATTAACGCTGTTCAAGACTGTCCATGCATCTCTGACAACGACTGATCTGTCTATTGGCATTAAAAACCTTGAATCTATTCAGAGTACGACCTTCCATATGGCGGCTCAGCAAGCTCCATTTGGTACTGCAGCTGCGAGTCGCGCACGATACCCTCAGGAGCATGTACTCTACTCAATGCCAAAGAACTCGCCCGCCTTTCGCACCGTCTCATCAGTTTCTTTCTCGAATCCAGTCGCATTTCCGCTCAAAATGATATCATGGGGCGCGTGCGGCGTCTCCTCATACAAAACCTTGTTCCCTTCCACTTCTGCCATCTTCCTCGCGAAAGCTTTAACATCATCAAACAACAACTCCGCAGTTCCGATCTGGATGACAATTGGAACGCTGCAGCTGAATGGGAACTGCGCGGGCGACAGATAAGGCTCTATCTCCTCCGAGCTTTGCGTGGGCCGGAAGGAGTCCTTGCCCCATTGAATAAGCGGGAGACTGATGAAGTCGCTGTTGAGCTGCTTGCTTCCCTCGTACTTTTGAGGCGCGGCTTCGGAAAGGTCCACCCATGGGGACCAGAGTATTGCACCTCGCGGGGCGGGCAACAGGTGCTCGGGTTTATGATCCTCGATGTATCGGAGGAGCGCGAGTACGAGATTTCCCCCAGCTGAATCGCCGGCAAGTATAATGTTACTGGGTTTGATGCCCGAATCAAGGAGATGACTGTAGAAGGTCACTGCATCCTGGAGAGCGGCGGGAAAGCGTGAGGTATCGCCTCTCGAGATCCTGTACTGGGCGAAGAAGGTGAAAGCCCCGAGCTGTTTCTCGTAGGGCTTCGATGCAACTGGCCCTGTATCTTTCGGTTTGGGAGCTGTGACGTATGCGCCGCCTTGAAAATGGAGGATCACAGTAACGTCTTCCCCATTATATCGTTTTGGAAACCAGGTCGCTGGCATCGATGTCGGTTTGATGTTGGAAGCTTTGAGCACGCCTTCATACTTATCAGCAGGTCCAGGCTGTACCAGGACGAAGCGATCTCCGAATGTGCCGGGTTTTGTCATTGGTAGGGCTTGGTACCGGATCCTCGTGTAGTGCTTGAACAGCACCTGGATGGCTTTGGTCGCGATTACGGTCCCAAGGCTCCATTGCGGTATAGGCCGCCAGCTCCTGCGTATACTGAAGAGTGACAGGAGGAGCAGGTAGGGAGGTAGACCGCAGATAAGGAAGATCGTTGCGATCGCCTTGAAGGGGTGGTAAGATAGGAGAGGTGCCATCTTCAATGAACCGAGCGTATAATGGGGAATCACACACGTTCAGCGCGTCTCAAAATCCAAGATGTATTGAGAGCGGGGTGCTTGGTGAGAGTCTTCCGTGCGAGTCCGACGTTGCGGACAAGACAATCTATATTTGCGGCGTCGAGGCGGCACAGCCTAGTCGGTACGACCTGCATTAATCTGGGGTACTCGATATTTCTCCACGAACAATGGCACCAAACATACTTTTTTGTTTCAGCCCCCAGACGGGATTCCGGAATCCTCTCAGCTCGTTAGCTCGCCGAATTTGTGTAAGAATTGGTTCGGCACAGGATATCCTGGCAGTAAGCAATGCGCAATACCTGGGGCTGACTTGGTAACAGGACGTTACGATCAGACAACCACAAAAGAGAAGGCGAAAGCATTCGAACAGCAAAAGTCGGCTTGATTTTAAGACCACGAGGGCCTAGACCACATTCTCGCTACATATGGCGCAACCAATTATCTACTCAAATCCTTGAGGAAGGCCTGGTGAAAACGACGCTGTTCTCTGACCCTGCAAATCCTCCGCTTTGAGCCTCGATATATATCCCAGCGCGATCAGTTTCCATAAGACTGAAGGCCATTACGAAGGCTCCTGCGTCTCCTTGTCTTCCGATGGCTCATCTTCATCGTCTTTTGGTGCCTTATTACGATCGTCAAGCTGACGCATATCTCGCTGCATATTCCGCTCGTCGTCCTTTGCGAGCTCTTCGCTGTTCATCTCCGATCTGAGCCGCTCGGATTCTGCGCCCTCTGATTTGTCCATCGCTCTTGATCCTGCCTTGGCGCTTCGTGCGATATCGTTCGTTTCTGGTCCTGTCGTATGTGCTCAATAACCATTAACCGGGACGAGGTTTGGTAAAAGATGCAAGACCACACGCCTCGATTGCGAGGTATAGGTATTTAATAGACTTGGTGAAAGCGGACTGGAAAGATGCGCGCGCGATTCTGACCGCGTCAAACCGAGATCGCGACTCGGCCGTACGCAACCACTGGACACAAGGAAAGACACTTAGCAACATACTGCGTCCGGTTTGGTCTAGGGACTGAACGTCACGCAACACCCGAGCTCGTACGAAGACACCACAATCAAGCTACCACGATAGCATATGGAGAACATTGGTTCATACAAACACATCATCCGGATAGACCAAATGGAGCAAGAAAAAAAAGCATAAACGACACCTGAGATATGGAATAACTTCTAGAACCATTACCTGTTTGCACCAATCTATCGCCGTCAATTCCGTCTTCAAATACACGACCTCCACCCGCACGACGTTAGCCCGTCAGCCTACCGTTCCGATGCGTCTAGCGCAGATGGCTGTCGAAAACGAATCAGATCTACATATGTTAGTTGACATGATCGCCATCTAGAGTCTTTTCTCTGCCTTGCCTTTATTTTGGTTCGCTGCACGTTCGTCTTCTTTTGGGAAGCTGGTAAACTTATGTCCAAAGCATCCTGGACAAGATCCTCCACCTTCCTTGTCGCATTCGTATTCAGCATCAACAACTTTCTCAACTTCGTGGCGGGGCCCTGCGAGCCCGACCACCATCTTCCTTAGGTCTTCTCGGAGATATTCCTCATTCGGGCTCGGAGGCTTCCTGCTAACTCTAGAAAAATCTGGGTGCTTTTCTGGGTCTTTGGCAGGTCTTTGATCGCCGATTTGATGCTGAGACATGGCTCTAGTGTGCTTTCACGTGAGTTGTGGTAGGCAGAGTCTGAGAGGCTGTTGGTGAAGTGAGTAGGGGCTATGAAGGGAGAAGTGCACGACAGAATAATGTGAGTGTACTCATAAAGCCATCCGCGCACTCGGCGGAGTCATCGATCTAATGTCTCCCAGTCTTCAAGCTTTCAAGAGTAAGCCAAAGTGCTCTCTGGTTGATACGCTGCATTCCACCTCACAGTTAACTCTTATTTCTCACCTCTACTTGAGTCGCGACAAGACTTCTGCATGACACTGGCTGAGTCGTAGTACACGCCCGATAGCAAAGCTCAGTCGTAGCTTTGAAGGAGTGGGAGTACATTTGGTGCGTTATTGCACATCTGGCGATGTTCAAAATGGCAGATTATGATCTTTTGAGTCGCCTGAAGTCAACGTCAGAAATTTCTGGACTCTATATCTTCACTTTCATCTTCAAGGCTAGCTAAGAGTTGTCAGACACACATGGTGATAATGCTACACAGCAAAGAAAGCAGTTGTGATGAAGGATTTATTCCTGAAAGACTAGCCCTTGGTCTCACATCTCTCTGATTGACACAGACCGCTACCTAGACTTTTAACTTGCCTTTTTCTTCGCCTCCCTCTCGATCCTATCCTTAGCTGCTTTGATTCGCTTATTCGCCTCTTCTTTGTAGTCTTCATGCTTCCAACCCGATTCTTTTGGCTCTTGCGCTTCTGGCTCTTGCGCTGGATTCGGCGGCGCAGGTGGCTTGCCCATTGTTTTCAGTACTGTGGATGAGCTTCGTGAAAGGCGTGAATGCTTGTCGTGCTGCGTATGGTGGTTTCGAGTTGGTTGTATGATCTTGTTGCTATACGTTTGTAAAGTTGGAAATATGAGGAAGTGTTGAAAGTTTGCTGAGGTTGTAAAGGGACGTTGGTAGAGAGAGTGGAGAAAGTAAGATTTGATGAGGAGGAATAGTTGATAGCAGTGGTTTGACTCAGAATGACTCTTCAAAGTAAAGTGTCATACTGACGGAGGACTCAGTGGTATCTTGTAAACTGTGCATTCATCTATTACATCACATACCTGCGCTGGGTAGGCATGTCCTTGACTAAAGTGTAGCCGCAATTCAGATCGTTCCAAGCGACGACGGCAGAGCAATCGATATCTCTAGTATAAGTCGAGACGGAACTGTATCACAATGACTCACGCGAAGCATGACCACACATGACTCCGTGCGTATTGATGACGCTTTACGCCGCACCATCCACTCAAGCGCTTGTACCTTCGACTTTACCAACCATACCGAATCCCTCCTGACGTCAAGTAGCCTTTGCGTGTATACCGAAAATTCCGCTAGCATTCCCTCGACGGATTCACAACTCGTCGCACCGCCGATCTCACACCTGCGCTACGCCAGACCCTCTCGTCTGCCGCAACACGATATTGGAAACGCAATCATGGGGCTCTGCACCTGTCTCTGTATGGTCTTCACTTTTGGGTGCATATTCAAGCAATGCTGCTTTGGAAAGAAAGTGGAGCGCGCCTCTCATGATTACCCCAGAGGGCGAGGAAGAAGGAGAAGCTGGTAAAGGCCAAAGATAACTGTGCTGAAGGTTCCAAGATCGGAAATTACATGGACAGAAGCGGGAAGGACGTGCTTTGCGGCAGGAAAGGAAAATCTTAAGAAAAACAGTGGGCAAAGGAGATGGGGGAGGGCCGAGGGACCTGGAAACAATCTAGGTGGTGCCAAAACAAGAGCAAGCCTGAGGTGTGAATGACTCAATTGATTCTGGGAATAGGGAAGCATCTGAAGATCTTTTGGAAAGAATTGAGCAAGAACTAGTCCCATCTGTCTACAATTTCAATTCGTGGGAAGACGGTGGTTTCGTGTATGCGATGTGTCCCATTGCATACGAAGTCGATCTAGAAGTATATCTTTTCGCCGCATGAGCCTCCAGGCTATCCGGACACCTTAACACTTACCAGTCATACTACATGTGAGTCAGCCCATTCATTGGACATCCGACAGTCATTATCTTCCATAAGACTTGTACTTTCGTCGTTTGATAAGTGACCTCGTTTGCATGTCTACAAAGAGTCGCGGTAACGGAGGCAAGTTGGCCGGGTTTCTCTAGGAATGAGCGCACTCCAAGCGATGGGAGTTTGATAATAATTTGAAAAGAAGATGTGGCACTGTACGTTGGTCAGTCTGCCCTTGACGTTACATATGTGAGGTTGCATATAGTAAGTCACAGCCGTAAGAGTCACGAAGATCGGTGCGTGAGTCTATCCCCCGAAGTAACATTCTCTCCTGGTTCTCCACGTTCTCAATTCTTTCAATTTTACAGTTACCGTCAAAATAAGAGATTTAGAAACCGATATACCAAACAACGATTTCCGAACAGCTCAAAATCACGTCTGACCACCCCCAATCATCTGTCTACCGCACGCAGGATTATCACTCGAAGACCGCTTGTCATTTCCATCCTCCGTTCGCAACATGCATGTAGAAAACAACCGCACGCAAAAAGACAGGGAAGCACAAGGAAGAGGCACATTAGGGAATTTGCACTGCAACAATTCAGATTGTTTCAATTCCAGACTCTGCGATGATTGCAAAAAGAAGGCAATGGGGGCGACGAAGAACAAGATAACGTCGTGGATGCAAGGTGTTCAAGCCGCATCGGAGCGTCCAAAAACCTATGACACCATGGAACAATGGATGAGAACCAGCCGAAATGGGGGATTGGAAACGCCAAGCAGAGTCGATCTGGCCAAAAGTAGAAGCCATGACAGCCCACAAAGGAAGAGCGAAAATTGCAGCGTGTGCAAAGATTGGAGTGCTGAAAGGCAAAAGCGCTGTATCAAGTGTAAATAAAATGCGTACATTAATATGAAGTTAGCGAAGAGGCAGTTCTAAATTGAAATAGGGGATGTATTTAATCTTGAAGTATCTATTGGTAGGCTTTTGTTTTGGTATTACTTTTGTTTTGGCATGACTTTTCTTTTGGCATGACTTTTATTTTGTTATTGTATTCATTTTCTTTCTGGTCTGCTCAAATTTATCTTCATATCGTGCATCGTGTGGTGGTCGCAGCAAAGAAAATAGCGTGGTTCTTGCGTGAAACAGGATGCTACGCGGTCAGATATCACTTGATAGCTGGTGGCATTACATGTGATTGCGATATTGCGTGATAGAGAGATATCCACTATTTCGGTATGTCAGTCCCAACAGATGCCCACTCCGAGCGCACAGGAACTGATTTGCGTCGATTCTATACCTTGTGTTATTTCCCGCTTCACTGCTATTTTGAATTCTTCAAGATTATAATAAGACCTCCTGATGGCTTCTCGCTCTTCTTCCGACTCTAGCGACGATAGTCCCGTAGCCACAGTGCAGCCGCAAAGGCTTTGTTGGCATGATCGACCAAAAGACGGGAATCACGCGACAACAGCCGATTTTGAACTCAGCGCCCGAAACGGCAGACAGGGATTCAACACAATGTTACAATGGGCCAGAATGATGAGATCAACAGACCCCGATGTAAAAGCAGCGAGGCTAGAGGACCAAGGGCAGCAACGGTTGGATGGTTGCCATGAGAAGAAGAAGTGAGTGTTTCCTCAGTTGTATTAACTCACCCAGCTAATAATGATCACATATATCAGACCGTTGATTAAGGATGTGGATCACGTCAAGTCTCACAGAACTGCGCAGGAGTCTCTGAAGCAATTCTACAAAGAATCGATTGGGACAGCCGGGTTAGAGGCTGACTCGAATCGCTTGAATCGAGTCAAGACCCCTCCGACCCGCGGTTTAAGGGTTAGTTGGAGGGACTGTTAGGAAGTGAGATACAATGTCAAATGTTAGTGGTGGATACGTGTCATGACTCGTTGCCTCAACCCCATCTTCATGGGCCTCTAGCCTGAACTTTGCTAACAGTAATGCAGAGATCCCACGTATATCGATTACGAATGAACGCCAAATGAAGAAAAAACATTACAAAGTTTCAATTAACAGCATATTCAGGCATCCAACATGGATAGCTAGCGCTAACATTAATGGAAACACCACTTCCTACGCACTTCACTGTCTACCGCCAATTTGTTGATCTCTTTCTCCTGTTCTTGATCCACTCCTGCGCCTCTTTCCACTGCTCTGGACCATCGTATGGACTGCTTCGCCAGAACCCACTGGCCGTCGCGTAATCAGGATCTCCCGGCAACTTGTAAGGTGAATTGGTGTGGGATTTCTCTAGTTTCCTTGCTTCATAATCATGCGCGGGTGGTTTCGCGAAAGGATTCGTGAACTGTTTGGTGGTCGGAGGCACCGTGGTCACCTTTCTCACACTCGAAAAGAAGTCGGAAAGCTTTGGGGTTTTGTCTGTCATTATGTTGGGAGGTGGAAGTCGAAATGATCATAGGCGGGATATGGGAGAGTGATATAGGTAATCGCGTAGGAAGGTTCTAGAGTCTCGGAACATTGCGTGACTCTAGGTCCTCGGATTCTGAGTCAAAGACAAACCGATGCATGCGGAAGGCTAGGATTCACACCGTGAGTCACCAAACTCTTATTGTGTGTCACTACCTAATCATGAACGGTAAACCAATCACATCTAGGCATGGCAAAGAAAAGCATCAGTCATGATTCATCAGTATAGTAAGTCAAATGGACGCGATGCGATTCGTACTGCCTCATACGTTCCTCAGGCTGTATTCTTGGGCTTGTTGAGCATCGCCCCATCAACTAACAAACTTTGGCCCCTTTTATCCTAGGTTCGACATAGAAACCTGAGCCAAATTCTCTTCATCGTCCTAACGATCCTCTTCCGCAAGCCTGGACGTGGGTTCCGAGTACTTTCATCTACTCCTCTGGCGTCCTTTGTTCGTCTCCCGGCTCTTCTTAGTGCATCCTCATGGTCTTTTTCGTTGTAAGAGCTGCTGTAGACCGAGGAAATAGTAGAAGCGTCGGAGGTGAGTGACCATCGGTGTATATCCTTCTCTGTATATTCACGAAACTCGGTCTGTATGGATTTTACAGAATTGCTGCTTGCTGAAGTTGAGGATGCCCGTGAGAAGGGGCGTCCGCTTCTCATTAACGGGCTCTGGGTTGATCCTTTGTGAGGGTACACTGGTAATGCGTAGTTTGCGAAAGGCAGATCTAAGATCTTGCTTTCATCAGGTATCGAGGTCAAAGGTGTCTTGTAGTCGTCGGTCGTTGATGCATTACTCTATATGGGGCTTGGACTCTCAGAGCTTTCCGCGTCTTTTACTATGATCAACTTTGGAATCACTGATTTGATATCTTCCAGAAGCGGTCGGAGCGTCATGTTGGTGTATGTGCTTCTGTATTCGGTTTCTGGTTCATCGGGAGGAACTTCATTCTCCATTCTGTCAAAGCCCTGAATCCAGTGCTTCGTATTGTACGGATCTTCGGTCCTACTGTATCTTTCGGGCTCCTGGTGGGGTGATGCTCGTCGGTGTGGGCTGGTCTTTCTCGAAAGAATTCTCGGGCTTTCGGTTTCGGTGTTCATGTTGTTGTAGGGTGTTCTCAGAATTATTTTCGGTGGTTTGATATGAGGGCAAAGGCAATATTTGGCAAGATCACGAGACAAAGCTTGCAAAGGAAAGTTATAGGTGTATGGAAAGTTGTAAATCTGCAAGGGGAAGAAGAAGACGTGAGTGTGAAGCTATCTCTCTCCTACGTGATCGCAATGTTGTGAGTCACCATGGTGTTGAGTCATACCTGCTGACGGTGTGTCTAGGCATGCTTGCATTTCATCCTATTTGAGTCAGGAAGTTGACATAATTTTCTGCGAGCGAATGTGCATACGCATAAATATGTAGTGTGTCGCTGGGACATGCGGGTTGAAGAAATGCCGTCTTGAAACCCGCGTCAAGTTCAAATCCAAACACTATAGCTACGTATAGCTACATATCACAATTTGCAAAATGCGCCCAATCTGCACAATCGCATGTACGTTGGTTGCTGGAGCGTCTTGGATTCTTCCCAAATTCTGGACCTGGAAAGTACGATCCGCCACCTGCATGATTTTTAGGAAAGATTCTTTGTCTTATGGTCAACTCTTGACGGCTCTTACTATTTATGCTCAAGGCGCTACGAACCACATTCTGCGAGGCGATATCTGTTGCTTCTCCGTTGATTCTTTTCGTACTGGCGTTGTGGTTTCCATGCCTCGTTTTGGGGACATGGAAATGTTCATGAAGGAGTTGGTCGCGTTGTGTGTGGTAGAATGCGTAGTCTCAACTTCTGACAGGCTTCGATCCGGTCGCATGAGTCGCTTGCAGAGTTCCAAGATTCTGTCGGCTTCTTTATAGTCCTCGTCAGATGGCTGTGCATGATTTCTGATGATTCGCGTAATCTCGCTGATCCGGAAACTCAGGTCCTCGATCATTTCATTCAAATCTCCGTGCAAATCGGGTCTACAGTTGCCGTATGTGTTGACTGAGCGACCCATTTCAATTTCGTCATCTGCGCTCAAAAGGTAGGATAAAGAGTTGGATAGTTGTCGAGGGCTATGTTGAACAAGAAGTGCGAGATTGGGGTTCGTGAGATCGATAGAAATCTTCAATGATGGTTGAGGTGCTTAGGATCTTTTATTAGGGTTTGTAATCAGGACATGTGAATATACTTGTGTGACCCAAAGTCCATGCACCGTGTGACTATTGGGAAGCGTTTGTGATTACTTGTCTAATTTGACACTATCTACTGACCCCACGAACTTAGGTGTTCATGAAGGAAAGACTTCATTCTGTATCACCTAAAGTTGTGAATGGTGGTCTGAAGTAGAAGCGTCAGAGTTCTCGGAAGAGATCGTGCGTAGATGCGCACGAATTATTATTGTTCGTGGCTCGTCTTGCGACAAATGATGGAGACGTTGGATTAGCGGTGGTCCTTTGGGAAGCCAGAGAGAGGTTGATTGTCTTGTCTGATCCCTGTAGAGGCTTGATTGCTGCTCGCTGCACCCTCTTTGTTTAGGGATTCCAGAAGTCGATTGTGATTTTGATTGCAAAGAATTTGTGAGGATCCAAATAGAACAACTAATTGTAAGGATTCGAAAGGGTTGATAAATAGGTAGGTAAATGAATGAGGTGTATAAAGGAAGTCAGACCAAGAGTCGCAACAGGTTGCTTCAAGTAGTGATCGGATAATAGTTCTATATGTTATGACTGCCTGTTCTGAAGGGTCTGAAATGTGACAAATTATATCTAGAAGAATTGACTAACTGATAAAACCAAATACAAGGATATACATGCAAATTGACCCGATCCCAGATGGTGTTGTCGCAGGTCTTGTGGGCACTTCCACAACAACACACATACCTATCCGATCATGGTCTGCTCTTCTCAGACGTTCTAGTCTGTTCTTTTTCCTGGTCTGGGGCTTCCTTGTCATCAATTATGTTAGCCATCAGAGCAAGCGCGGTGGCGCCCGACGGCGATAAATGGTGACCGGCAGCCCCGATCATTATAGCAGACGCCTTGGTGAATTGTTCTCCGGTGATGTCTGCACTGTGTCCTGACGAAGCTCTCGTAGTGGGACCAGATCCGTTGCTGGAGTCGTTCAAGGAAGAGAAGATGCTTGGTCTCGCCGCCGTCTCCGTATCTTGATGGGCCTCACTTCTTCCTTTGCCTTTGATCTGCCCTGCACTGTCGTCGGTCGTATTTCCATCTTTTCCTGTGTTGATCCCCTCTTTTGAGCTCTGCATGATCGATTTGTCTTTGAGGTTGGTGTATATGTGAGTGGTATGGACTTGTGAAGGTTTCAGAATGTATTCAAAAAAAGGTAAGTGGAGAGGTTATGTTTTGGAGCCTGTGTACGGAATCGGGCTCGCAAATATATACTGCTAAGCACGTGCTCAGTTAGAGTCATAGTATGACTGGTACGCGATATGACTGGTACGCGATTGACTGGTACGCGATATGACTGGTACGTGATATGACTGGTACGTAGTATGACTGGTACATACCTAGGGTAGTACACAAGGGCTCACCGCTGGAGTCACGAATGACTCTTCCTCTAGTCAGCTGAGATCGCAGCCAAGAACATCACTGCCTCTCACACGGATATCTAGCGATAAAAATTAAGCATAATCGTACTTGACAGTCAATCTTGCACAATAATGAGCGATGCTCGAGGTTTACACAGTATGAGCAGATTGTCTAGCTTAAGTTATCAGCTAGGCAAGGAGACAATTGTAGAGATCTGAGTGAGGTGCAGAACCAGCCTTAGAATACGTGTAGTCGCAATGGTGGGACTCAATAGCTCAGCCTTGGTGTTTCCGAAATCTTGCTCGCCGTCTCTTGCTAAGTCCGCGCAGTCCACGATTTGGAAGCATACACTTACGTCTGCTGTCTTGCCCCTTGAAAACTCGGTACTAGTCATATTGATTCTTTTCTCTCAGAATTCTTATATCTGTGACTGGGCACGCAGATACCTGTCCATTGGAAGTCTATCAACAGCGTAACAAATATGAGAACACGAACTGGAAGCCTTGAATGTTTAGCACTCATCCTTGGCTATGCTACAGCCTCGTTAGTATCCACGTCATTGCCGGCAATGACAGTAGTCACAATCAATGGTTTGCATAGCTCTTCGCGACCCACCGCCTTCGCATCTTCTTCCGATATCGTAATACTGAAGTCTTTCTTAATTACCTTCGGAACTTCTTGCTCGAAGGTATCGCCTTCTTTCTCGACTTTTCTCTGCCGCCGAAAGCTCAATTTTGGCTTCAACCGCGCCTTAAGGCTTTGGAAGGACACCTGCTTCAGCAACTCAGGCTTGCCATCATGTTCCTTCTCTATGTCATGTCTCACTTTTGCGAAGACTGCTTCTTGCCATTTGGCCTTTTCTGCCGGCTCGTATGGATCGTAGGGTAGTTCTGAATATCTGTGACGTAGCTCTCTCATCTGCCGTGCTTTTGCGGCTTCGGTGATCTGTTCAGGGGTGATGTGTGTCAAATCTAGACAGTCATCTCGGACCCTTTGACGGAAATAGTCGAGGTTGATTAGGTTTGTGGCGCTCATTTGTGAAAGCGGTAGTTGTTGGACGGGTTTTGTCATTGGACAGACCTAGGATCCGCGTATGATCGGTGTTCGCGTGCTTTGATATAGGCTGATGTATTTGAATTATTGGTAGTCTTTTTGCCGTGGAAGCACGAAGGCTAAGAGGCTTCGCAAATTCGTGAATGAAAAATTCCAGTGTCACGGCACGCTTCAAGACAGTCGCCCCAGTGTTCCCAGGGTTTGCTCAAGGTGTGAATGAGTCGGATTCGAAAAAGAAAACATAGTCGATTCTGCCCTAGAATACAGTTCTTCCATCGAGAAGTGTGCTGATCATCTTCTCACACCAAGAGGGGTCTTTTGGTTGCAAGATTCCCCATCCTATAGTCCTGACATTCTTGTGGTTAACTTTGACACCTCATCGGCTTGCTCTTCTTCGATATCTTCACGGACATACGCAAGAATGGAGTTGGTTTGAGACTTCATTGCAGCGTCAATTGCCTTCATCCGCTCGCTATCTGTCCCCTTTTGTTTACTCTTCGGATAGTCTGAGTCGTCCATGCGGTCTAGGATACCACAGATTTCGAGCACCGGATCACGCTTCCGAACATGAGCTTTCTTGGGTTGGAGATCTTCGTGTGGAAATACTACTGCCCCTGGAGTGGATTGTGATGATTGCGCATGGAATGCTTCAGTGACACCCTGGGCATGTAGTAGTACCCTCGGCACTGGTAGACCTGGAGCCACGTCGTTGGGGGGAGATGCCTGCTCATGAAGCGTTTCATCCTCTTGTTCAGTCGTTTCCATGTGCAGTGCCGAGAGTACTCTTCTAAATCGTGGATGTGAATATGGTTCCTTGTCCTTTTCGGATTTCTTCTTCTTGGAGACCGCGGACGCTTTTCGGTCAACGGGAGGCATTATGCTGGTTATCGAAAAAATAGGTTGTGTAGTTGTGCAGAGAGATTTCTCGGGTGCTGAATGGATGAGGGCAACAATTTGATAGTGTGTCGTGTACTGGAAAAAGGTAGTATACTGGACACTGTTGGCTTTCGAAGAGAGACTGCAGTTGGGTCAATGACTCAGTCGTGTATGACTGTGTCAAGGATTACTCACTAGCAGAAAGAGTCATACTTGTGACTCATATTCATCTGGTAGCAGTCGAGATCGTTGCTGTCTCAAATGAGATAGGACTGATATCAGACACTCAGCAAGCTTCAAACGGTCAGGCATTCGATGTCGCTTGTCATGAGGGGTTTCGCAATAGAGGAACCAAAACACGGGCAAGCAAAGTGATTGTCCTGGGATGCAGTGAAAGTAAAGAAGTACGGCGCTTTGAGATTGTATGAACGAATCATAGGTAATGGTGAGCTGTATATCTACCATAGATCATCTCACTCAAGAACCTATTAGCTTCTTAGTGAGTTTGTAACGAAATCATTGCGCAGATACAATGATGGCCAATACACTATACACATTCGATAGTTATCGACTGTTGACAGGAATAGAGATAGACTTTCAAACAGTATGAACAGAGAAGATTTAAGATAGAGCAGAAGTGTGACCATGAAATGCTAAACAAAAGAACTCCAGATTGACTCTTTCTCACATAAATTGCTCATCGATGTGACCAGTCGTGAAAGCCCTAGGTCACAAATCTTCGAGCTGTCCTGCTGGTTTTCTTCATTCCCCTTCTCATTCTCCAGGCACTGACAGCACAATACCAATGTTATTGCAAAGATAAAGTAGGGAAAAGTTCACGAGCAGATCGAAATAGTGATTAAGAAATGCAAGGTCTATTTGAATACAGAAATGCAAGTAATCGATATAGGCAAAATCAATGAGCAAAAAATGAAATGCAAAGAGAACGTGGAGTAGTATCACGTACTAGTCAAGAATGATCGCCATCATACCCACCATTCACAGCCTGTCAGCAATGCTGAAATGGCCAAAGTCCTGGTGCCCTCAAACTGGGTTTTGCATTGCCTCTTCACTGTCCTTTGCATCCCTCTTATCCTTTTCATCCTGTAGTCTCTTCCTTTCTTTGCCTATACTAGGCACGTCTACCATCTCCCATCCGATATTGACCTTCTCTGGGATGCCAAGAAGGTCGACCGCGGGCGGATCGGATTTTTGGGCAGGCTTTTTTGGGACCTTTTCGGCAGGATCTTCGGCAGGGTCGTTCCCGGGCTCTTTCGTAGGATTTCTTACAGGCTCTTTCGCAGCCTTTTCCGTAGGCTTTTTCGCAGCTCCCGCAGCTGAAGACCCTAGAATGGATGGTGGTCGACGTAGTTCAGGGGGCGGTGGTACAATAAAAGTTTCTTCGGCGGTAGGCTGTTCACCAGTTTGCTTGGCCACCTTGGTGTAGGCTTCCTTTAAACCAGATGTCAAAGTGGGTGGTAAATCGTTGGAAGTTTCTTCAGCGGTAGGTGCTTTACCCCTTTTATGTAGCTTGGCCACATTGGCGTAGGCTTCCTTCAAACCAGTCGTTAGAGGGATATGTGGTTTGTCCGGATCGTCCTGTTGGGATGGCATATTGAGTGAAATGAGTTTGAATTGAGGAATGTAGAATGAAGTAGAATAGCTGTAGTAGAAAGAAGGAAATATGAATGCAATCCGCAGCAGAAGGATTTATATAGCCACAGAACGACTCCAAGGACCTACAGTCATATCCGCGGCGAGGAGTCAATGTTCAGGGTCACGGTATAGACGCCAAGCCCTTGAGAAGACAAGCTCGAGCTGCTGTGTAACCTCGTCAATCTCGTGAAACCGTCCCATGCGGTGTAGGCTAGAGACAAGACTGTTGAGAGTGAACGGGATGAAGGGCTGATTAAACACATACCAAGATCATCTACATGTCTGCCAGACTACTCTTACAGACATCACAACAGTATGCTACCGACCGATACCAAACCTCGAGCCAAGAGTACCAAACCTCTCAGCTGTACTAGGTTTGGTGGGGCTCTGCGCGGCGACCCTTGCGCCTTCCATGACCCTACAACCTAATTAGTCGTCGTTTCGTAGCCAGAATATTGACGTGGGCGTACTTCTCGATCAGCTCGGGACCCTTTTGAGGATCCACTTTGCTATACTTTCTATTCCTTTGAGCCATGTCGAAGAACTCATCCGTGTTATCCGTGCCCATCAGCGACACCGTCTGGGTCAACTCATCGAGATTCTCCATGAGTATAGGGTTGTTGAGGCTTTCGACGAAGGAACAGAGGTACGATGTGTCCGTTGCAAGAGATTGCACAGCTGCCGGTGTGATTCGTCTGACGTTTGGGTCCAGGGTGAGATCCTGTGATGTTGTCAGCTACTCGCACCATATTCGTAGGGAAGCACACGTACTAGTATTGCGGTTGATGCATGGCTGAGCGCATCGAAGTAAATGAACCCCTTGATCTCTGTAGGCAGAGCTAGCAGAACCGAGTTCATGATGTTGGAAAGATAACGGGTGAGCTCCTGCATATAAGGGCTGGGGTCTCTGCTGGGCTTCGTCGCCATCCAGTCATACTCTGCCGTTTCGATGAGATCGTCGATTTTAGAGTTCACTAACTCGAAGATTCGATCGGACGCTGTCTTCTTGGCGTTTTTGAATTCCTCTGTCGCGAGCAGAATCACAGGGCCTGTCGCCGACGGTGATGATCGAGCTTGGAAAAGCAGGTCTTGTAGTTCAGCGCAAGCGGTTTCAAAGTGCTCCAAATTAGTCAAGATCTGAACGATCTGACCGGGATACTGAGAAGCAAGACGCTCGACCAGGGATTTGCACACCTTATCGCAAAGCAGTTCATCGAGCGACTAGAAAGACGAGGTCAGTGCTGCTAGCATATGAGGGCCCGGTGTCTTACATCTCGAAGCGTTTCATCTATAACAGTCGAGCGCTGGAAATAGTCGTCGGAAAAGAGGTATATCTGGTTTAGGAAATTTCGTATATCAATGCAACAAAGAGGGTACATTTGTGAGAACGGTAGAACACATGGAAATCTGGACAAGTATTAGCACCGATCAAGTCTTTGTCTGGAGTAGGTGAGAACGCACGTAAGCTCTTCCCTCTTCTTGTCCGGATCATACCAGCTGACAGTGACAACCTTGTCATACTCTTCCATGCTGTTGATGGGCATTGGCATGTAATCATCGGTCGTGACGATCTCGAGAAAGTCTTCACTAAAGCGATCTTTGAGCAGCTCCGAGTACTTTTCGAATAATGTGAGCAGCAGCGAGCTCAAGGCAGATACAGAGTAGCCCCATTTCTGGAAGTGTCAGCTTGAGCTGATCTGCTTCAACTCCGAACCTTACCTCCATGGTCAGCATGAACAACGCTATCCTGCCTTTGATTTTCAGCAAGAGCTCATCATTCTTAACCGTAGGCAGAGCATTTGTGATCAGAGTGATGGCACTTTGGCACATGGAATCCCATAGCTCATCGACATCGACGGCCTGCCTGAAGTTGTCAGTTCTAGCCATTGTTGCCTTTTCGATGATTGCAAAGCCGGCAATGCTTTCCAGCAAACTGCTAAGATCTCCGCACTCCTCGTCCAGCAGATTCAGACTAGGCGGCATGATTAGATCCTTTTGTTCTCTCCGGGTAGCAGCATATTCTGATCTGAACTGATCACTCTTGCCCAAGGTGCCATGTATGTGCATCGCTTCGAACAAAGGGGTGAATTCAATATTCAGGTCAGCTTCTTCGTTGTTCAGAAGATCGAATTCATCTGTCTCATCCGCGACAAGTTCCATTGCAGAGTTGAGCTTAAACTTGGTGAATCGTTCATCAGCCTCGGCTCGTGCTTGATTTCGAGATCGTCGAACATCGGTATAGTAGAATGCAAATTCGCCAAGAAACTGTGACGACTCTCGAATCCTGTATAACCAAGTGTTCAAATCCGCCATGACTGCGTCTCTAATCATCCTTTGAATGGCAGGAACTGACTTTTCGATCATTTCGGCGATCTTGTAGCGGCTGACTTCTTTGAGGTGGATTGTAGTCAACTCATCTAATGCCCTGAGAGCCCCGTAGTGATTTTTGTCTTTGAGCAGGTCGACTACTTGATTTGCGAGCCTCAGCACATTGAGACACGCATTCAAGGCTTGATCAGCCTCGGTGATGTTTTGACGGACATTTCGCGAGTCTACCAAAGCCTTTTTCTGCTTGGCAAGCTTTTCGATGCTCTGCTGGATCGCTTCGTTGAGTTCGAGGATCTCATTGGTCATATCCACAGTCGCCGATCTAACATCGAGTAGTTCTTGGACAGACTTGACAAACTCCTGGTGATTTCTGTTACATATCCGCTCAATATCCTGCTCTTTCTCGTTCGCAAAACTTTCAAAGCCTTGCACTAGTTGATTGGTGTAGCGCAGATCCTTCATGACCGGGACCAATTGTTCAATGTAGTCCGACTCCGAGGAGGACTGAGCTATCTGGATCAAAGTTAATGTGATGTACGTACTGGAGAGATTAGCTGGGAGATACCTGTCTGATGGATAGGTACAGTTCCTCCCCTCCATATCCGCGATCAATGGCGGCAGGCATGATGAGTGTGATCTTCGATCATCGAATCGTGCTCCGTAGCTGCATCATATGCAGGACAAAAAACAGGAGACTCGCGCAGTGTGTAATAAACGGTAAACTGCTGCCTATGGGTGGAACGCCTCGATGTTGTCACGCTGTTGATGTCGCAGTAAGTCTTCGGAACAACTTCGGCGCGGCCGCACGTGCGTTAACGCCAAGCTCTATCCGGACTAGCTTCACAGTCTGTAGCGAAGGAACCCTGGAGCGATGACGGAGTGGAGAAACACCCCGCCAAAATTTGAGAACTCCGATCGGAGTAAACACCTCTTTATATTCTCTGCGACGCTTTAGGTTCTGTCATTATTTTCCCTAAGCTCCAGAACTTTTTCACAATGGAAGCGATCACCAGTTGGTAAACACACATGAAAGCAATTAGCCGTCACTGACGTATCACAGACAAACTTCAATCCGTTCTCGGCACCACCGCCACTTCAGACAAGTGAGTGCAAGCGTTGGTTGTGTTTTGAGACGTCATGCTAATAGGGATAGGTCCGTTCTGCTTCTCGGTTCAGGATTTGTGTATGTCCCTCAAGACCTCCAATCGATGAAGAAGATCATACTAACCTTCCAAGTGCTCGTCCCACTGCAGAAGTCCTTGCCAATGCAGGTATCAAGGTCACTGTAGCTTGTAGGACGCTGGAGAATGCGCAGAAGTTCGCCAAGGGTATCAAAAATGCCTCCGCTATCAGCGTAAGAAGACTGCTTGCCTCGTATGGCCAATGCTAAAACATATATCAGCTTGACGTGAATAACGAAGAAGCCCTCGATGCTGAGGTAGCCAAGGTCGACCTGGTGATTAGCCTCATTCCTTACACATACCATGCAACTGTCATCAAATCAGCGATTCGCAAGAAGAAGCACGTAGTCACAACCTCATACGTATCGCCCGCGATGTTGGAATTGGACGAGGAGGCCAAGAAGGCCGGCATAACCGTCTTCAACGAGATTGGTGTTGACCCCGGTGTCGACCACTTGTCCGCAGTCCTCACTATCGACGAGGTGCACAAAGCTGGTGGCAAAGTCCTCTCCTTCCTCTCCTACTGCGGCGGCCTCCCAAGCCCAGAAAACTCAGACAACCCGCTTGGTTACAAGTTCTCTTGGAGCTCGCGCGGCGTTCTACTCGCCCTCCGCAACACTGCCAAGTACTGGAAAGACGGAAAAGAGGAGGAAGTTTCAGGCCCAGACCTAATGGCAGCAGCCAAGCCTTACTTCATCTACCCCGGTTATGCCTTCGTTGCCTACCCGAACCGCGACTCGACCCCCTACAAGGAGCGCTACAACATCCCCGAGGCTCAGACCATCATCCGCGGTACGCTACGCTACCAGGGTTTCCCCGAGTTCATCAAAGCCTTTGTAGACATTGGCTTCCTCGAGGACGAGGCCAAGGACTTCCTCAACGAGAAGAAGCCCTGGAAGGAGGCCACGGCCAAGATCGTCGGCGCAACTAGCTCCAAGGAAGACGACCTCATCTGGGCCATTAGCTCGCGGACCAAGTTCAAAGACAACCAAGACAAGGAGCGCATCCTCGACGGTTTCCGCTGGATCGGACTCTTCTCCGACGAGCAGATTACTCCTCGCGGCAACCCACTCGATACGCTGTGCGCCGAGCTCGAGAAGAAGATGCAGTATGGAGAGAAGGAGCGCGATTTCTTGATGCTGCAGCACAAGTTCTTGATCGAGAACAAGGATGGCAGCAAGGTTACGCGCACGTCTACTCTCGCGGATTACGGTGACCCCAACGGCTACTCCAGCATGGCCAAGCTGGTCGGCGTTCCGTGCGCGGTTGCTGTGCAGCAGGTGCTTGACGGAACGATCAGCGAGAAGGGTATCCTCGCGCCTATGGATCCTAAGATCTGCAGGCCGTTGATGGACACGCTGGAGCAGAAGTATGGCATCAAGTTTGTTGAGAAGACTGTGCCTGCATAGATGGGAGGAGAAGTTCTACATGCGAGACTCTAGGGACATGGGGGAACGGCGCATCGGTCTAAAAGGATATTTGTCACAACAGAGAAAGCGTTCATGGGAAATGGCTGTTCCTGAGGAAAGCCTGATTCATCTGGTGCACATTGATGGCTGACAATATGCACACTTGCCTAGCATCTTCTGCATACGAGTAAAGATACCGAGCACTCGTCGAGAACTGTATGTACCTGTGCCAAGGCCCAAGACTTTGGTACCCAAGCCCATATCACACATCCATCGTTGCTCATAATTCGTACATCATCCTCTCCACCCATCTTTCCCTGCCACGTTCGCACCTCTTAATCCAGCCCCGACGCCTGCGGTGCCGCAGCGCCCACAGTCTTCCTCTCCTTCTTCGCACTGCCCCCTCCCAGTCCACCACCCATGAACATATTGCCCAGCATATCCATCATAGGGTTTCCCTGCCTCGGCATCTTGATCCCAAAATACATCTCGCCAATCTGGTCCAGTGCCTCTGTCCAATTCGTCTCCTTAAGCTGCGCCGCATAATGGCTCTTCAGCTGCCTATACAAACTCGCCTCGCCCCTCTCCACCGCCAACAGCAGCAGTTCGAGGAAATTCAAGAGCGGCAGGCTGGGGTAGACGCGCAGATCCGAGGACGAGGTCGACACTTCCTGTACCCCGAGATTGGGCTTTTGCGACAGTTGCGTTGTGAAGAGGAGGCGGAATTTGTTGGCTGCGCGCAGATTGCCGGTTAGTAGGTAGGGCAGGATGCCGCGGGCGGCGTAGAGGGGCGCGGTCGAGGGCTCGTCGGATATGTACCAGGCGTATTCGAGGGTGGCGAGGGTGGAGGGGGAGTCGCGCGTGCCGAGGAGGAGGTGGCGCTCTGCGTCGTAGGGATCGAGGTCTGTGTGTGAGTGGACTGTCAGCGACCATGAAGCTATACTGGCGTATATGGAGGGCATTGATGCCATGCCGTATGAGGTCGAAAGAGTGAAGCTGTACCTTCAGCGTATAGCGTTCCGGCGACGTGGTGAATCTCCGGGTCTCCGGCTGGGTACTCGCCGAATTTGCTGCTCCAGGCGATCGTCTCGTTGATGAACTTCTTCCGCGTTGGTTCGTCTTTTGGAAACGCTCTCAGTAAATTGAGGAGCTTCCCTTTACTGGACGCATCAGGCTTGACCTCGCCCTTGTTGAAGACATCGAGCAGGAATATGCAGAGGTCGCCGCCAGAGCCGCCTTGACCAGCTTGCAGGAGGGATTGTGCGCCTGAGAAGAGGATGTCGGTAGCCGCGTCCCAGTTCGATTGCTTGGTGTAGCGCGATGCGATGACGCGGAGTTGCTGGTGCGCTTCGTAGTATTGGCCCTCGGCGATCTTTTGCTGCTGGCGCTGTATTGTCTTTTCTATCTTCGACATTTTGAGAGAAATACAGGTTGTAGGGAGAGTGTAGGGTGTGCTTTGATGCAAAGCTGGCGTGGTTCTGGGTTTGAGGGAGCTTGCTGGCGATGACGCACGGGCTCCACCCCGCCGTAGGGCTGGAGCGTGAATACATGAACCACCAATCCTCGCCATGGAGCGCTCACCTTACCTTATATGTGTTCGATATCACTCATATTGTCTGTCTCAGAAATGTACTAGAGTAGGTGGCCACGTACTTCTTTTTGCCCTCCCCATATTTGGGCTATCTTCGGCCTATGATCATGGGCAATGATCATGAAGCTTGATGATATAGAAAACATGCTGCTATCCCGGGATTCGCCTCGCTCAAAGCAGCCACTCTGCTTTGGCCTGCTTGATTTTGTTCGCATTCGGTTTAGTCATCATACCATGGCTGTGCCTTTTGGTGAACGGCGGTCCCCTCCAAGGCTGAACTTCATCAGCCTGTCACCAAACCCGTGTGAATTATCATCTCGTTGAATACCACACTCAGCGCTCGATAAAGACTCGTCAGCAACAGATATCATCCTCCACATCTGAGCGATCTGTAATCTCGGGTCAGACACTCACCTGCAGCCTTTCTTTCACCAAGGTCCCAAGGCATCCACATTCTCCACTCGTACTTGTGCTAGCGGCTCTGAATGTACCAGAATGCGACTTTTGGAATCATCCAGCAAGGCTGAACTCAGTTGGACTAAAGATTTCATCACTGATGATGACCTCCCTCCGTACGCCATATTGTCGCACACCTGGGAGGAGGATCAAGAGGTGACCTACGAGGATATGTTAGCCTACAAAGGAAACCGCAAGAACGGCTATCAGAAGATTCTTTTCTGTGCACACCAGGCTCACCGTGACGGTTTAAATTACTTTTGGGTCGACACCTGCTGCATTAATAAATCGAGCAGCGCCGAACTCTTAGAAGTAATTAACTCTATGTTTTTTTGGTACTAGAATTCCACAAAATGCTATATCTATCTATTAGACGTTTTAGTCAGCTAGGAAGAAGCGCAAAGCGAAGATCTGACATGGCATTCAAGGTTTGGTGCAAGTAGGTGGTTTACCCGCGGATGGACTCTACAGGAACTTATAGCGCTAGCGCAAGTGGAATTCTACTCTCTCGAGGGCATATATCTTGGTGACAAGTAAAATCTTGAGAGTTTAATCTACAGGGCGACTGCAATCCCTGTTGAAGCTATATAGAGACGTCCATTATCCACGTTTAGCGTTACGGAACGGTTTTTGTGGGCGCAAAAGCGCTACACTACACGAAAAGAAGATGCCGCGTATTGCTTACTAGGTATTTTCGACATCCACATGCCGCTCATATACGGCGAAGGGAAGGAGAAAGCGTTGCAAAGGCTGAAGAAAAGGGCCGATAAAATTGCAAAAACTGACACGAGTAGGACAGGCAATCTCTTGCTCGGGCCTGTGTCATACACTCCAGGAGGAGATCGGAAACGTAGTGCTTGTGGCAATTCTGACCACGACGACGTTCTCTCTGACCACGACGACTGCCGACATGGTACCTTCTATAACTATACTGGAGGTGAACAGGATGCCCTGAGCTGCGAGCGCCAAGCGTGTGCAATCACTCAGCTATCAAACAGTACAACATTTCCAATTGGGACAAGAGTGACTACTAAGAGACCGTGCTTGACTCCGACGATTTTTGAGTCGCAACCCGGAAGGTTGCATCATCTGATCGAAACCCAGGCGCAGATTTCAGTTCCCGTTTCCGTGTTCCAAAGCCCCCCTACGTTCCTACCGGAGACATATACGACTTGTGAGGCAACCTCGTTGATGTTCGGCTACTCGGAATCTCGACAAGTCGTGTCGGAGTACAGTCGAACGAATAGGTATGCAATGTTATACCGCAAGTCCGGGCGAACCTGGATGAGGTATGACTTGTCTATCACCATCAGTGCTGATTCTCGTTTTTGGAATCTTCTTCCTGTACCTCCACCTATTCCTCGGTCGACACACTCCTCTCTCGTTCTTCCAACGGCCAAAAATGCTCTTGAAACGTTTTTACGGGAACATCCGGACTTCGAACATGACGGTCATCTCAGTTTGTACCTTGGGAACGGACCAGCCGTCCTTAAGTTGCAGAGAGGAAAACCACAGTTCAAAATGGGTGATTATCTTGAGCATGCGACTAAGTTCATGACCCACCTTAATTGTCCGATTGTCTTGCATTCTCTACGAGGTACTTCAGGTATTGATCTCTTTCTTGGTGTGGCTGTTGGCGATGAAGATGGAATTATCAAAAGTTTATTGACCAAAATTCCATGTGGAGGACATCTTTATGATATATTGGGCTAACCATCTCCCTGAGAAAGGCGGGAGAAATGGTGTCGACAGATTGTTCAGGCTGTATCTGAAGTACACTCGAAAGCGTTCGTAATAGGCTGCTTAGTTGAGCCTTGTAAATCCGGCGTCCAGATCGACGAATACGACAACGTTGTCCTGGGAAGCTTCAGAGCACAGTTCACCTTTCATCCAGGGCAACCAGATCTACTACCACCCGAATACAGGCATCTCGGCTTACTAGAGGGTGCGCTCGGCGCACTTCCACAGACTGATATGTATCACCTTGGTAGGCTGCTCTGGACCATCGCTGCAAACGAATACCACTTTACACCTTCGCATGCGTGCAAGGCCATGGGCAGTACCGACGGGGAGGTTATTCGAAATACCGCCAAAGACACTAGAACATCGGCACTTCCTCCTCTCAATAGCGCCATACCGCCGTACATGACGGAGATCATTGATGCATGCTGTTCCACAGAACCAAACGACAGACCACCCGCATGGCGAATCCTTGAGATGTTTCCTCCCGAGGAGACGTATGCCGAACCGAAATCGATCACAAGATATTGGAAACAGCCTACAAAGCCCGAAGATTGCCGAGAACTGATGCGTCGTCAAATATACTGCAATTTCTGTCGAGATCGAACGTCGAAGCATTACTTCTATTGTAGCATCTGCTCTATTGGGGATTTTGATATTTGCCCACGATGTTTTGAAAAAGGACGACACTGCTTCGACACTAACCATTATCTGCGCGAGATCAAGAATTACGGCGAGGCACAAACATTCTATACGAATGTAAAAGACACCGGGTTGAGAGAGCTTCTTGTCGCTGACTGATGATATGGGTGCTTACTTCACCACCAGCCTCTCACCTACATCGAAGTACAGCTGTCAATAACGAGTAGGCTGAGCTAACCATCAAGTGATCTACTGAGGGCCGGCATACTCTGACGAACACAAATTTCCAAATTCTGAAGCACATGGATCACCAGTATTGTTGAATTCGAACACAATGCTCGGCCACTCTTGCTGCACTTGCGCGTCGCCTTTCAAGACGTCCTCTCCACCACCGATCAACATCTCAAAGAAAGCACCCACAAAAGTCCTCGTGTAATTCAAAAACGTCTTTGCCGAGATGACATCTCCACCACCTGCAATGCCATTCGCTTGCTTCATGAAGATCAGATCCGAGAAATCAGTATGGTTCGTACGGCCAAGTGTACGAATCTCCTTACGCCAACCCGTCTGCCAACTCTCGAAAATGGGCCAAGTCGGATCAGAGTATCGGCGGTGTAGGGAACTCGAGAAGAGGAAAGAAGGCACGCCCAGATCGACGGACGAATCATTGACACTAGCACGCCCGAATATGGTGCCATCGAGATTGATGGCCCCCAGAAATGTCTTATTGCGCGATGTAGTGTGATTGCGCTCAGCTAAGATTTGGGCTAAGGCTGCACTTCCTCCTAGCGAGTGGCCGAAGAACGCAAAGTGCGTGAAATTGAGCGGTATCTTCAGCTGCTTGGATATCGAAGGGAGGGCGTCCAGAACAGCAGAGTTGTCGGAGATGCGGTAGGCTATGGTCGGCGGAATAATATCGGGACTTGGACTCCAGTCTACAGAATGGCCTGTGTAGCTGGTACCATTGGGATATTGCAGGTATGGCTGTTCGTATGGATGGTCGTTGCTTATGACTGTGTATCCTCGACTCACGAGCTCGGAGATGAGGCCGTGGAACATTTGGCTAGGCGGGCCGGCAAACGGGGAGAAGAAGAGGAGCGTAGGTAGAGGCAGGGTGTGACTGAGAGGATTTGCATCGAACGCGATGCTGGCTGTAGTATTGCCGAATGACCCGGGTGGGATGCCATAGTATGTCTCGTATGCTGCCGCAAGCCCGGGCCAGACGTACCTTTGCGACGAATCCGAGTCGTGGGTTGGGTAGTAGACATTGACCAAAATGGAGGTGCTGATGTTGTTTGGCGCGATAGGGTCGTTGATAGTGGTGTGGTTGAGCACGTAAGGCTTGGAACCGACATGGTATGGGCCGGTTGGGGGAGGGATTTCGAGCCCTGCTACAAGAATGCGGGACGTTATACTCACGAGTGCAAGCGTTGTAAAGGGTGCCATTGTGCTTTCAATTGTTCGAGAATATAGGTGCTGACCGATGTTATTGGGGATATCGGCCGTTTAAAAGCTCATACCAGTGATCTTCTAATGCTAGTAAATCTCAATCCGGCAGGTCGATCATTTCTCTCCAAATTAGCTACCGCATAATCTGGCAAGACTTGTTTGGCATAGGCTCAATCTATAGCCTAACGTACTTATCCAGTTAGGTAGCCAGATCTTTAGAATAGTGGGGCTGCGAAAGGCTAATAATCTAGGGAGATATCTACTTCTCGCAGCATCCTACGATTTAGAGGCGAGTACATTAGGCCCCCTATCCAGATTGAGCCTAGGCTAAACGAGTATTGCCAGATCAAGCGGTAGCGATAAACATTTCCAGACAAGCGAAGGTTGCCATCACTCAGACTATACTCTCATCCACCGCTACCCAATCCAGCAAATATCATGTCAGTAAAGTTGATTTCTATTGCAGCATCTACTAGAGTAGAATTGTCGCGTTTTAGCTTATCATATCTGTTTTTACAGAAGAATAAAGCTTGCTGGGTGTGAGCTTGCTAACGTCAACGGTAGTAACCCTTCTGACGAATGCTTTGCCTAAGAGGATACTCTAACCGCAAACGCTAATTTTACCTCTACTAGCCTAACTAGTAACTTACCACAATGAGCAGGTCGGCTTGGGTCTTGGTCCTACGGTGCCTATCTGCATGAACCTGGACGAACGAAATTTCCAGCCACGATACGGCGAAGTCAGTGTCGCCGCCGCATCTGACCTACGCTGTGGCTTAAAGAGTCACGCAATTGAGTGCAATGAGGCCAAGTATGCGGCGTCTAGCGTGTTCTGCTTTTCAAAATCTCGAGACACTCATAATTCTTGCGCTTTGAAAGTCAGATATATAATGTCGAGAAGTCCAACAGGGCTGGATTGATTTGAGACAAGGTAATTTAGAAATGGCTTGCTGAGCGCAGCCGCACGAGCGTCAACTTAGCTGCTGGCAACTCCAGGCTTCAAGCTCCGGATCCGACCCACACTGTTCGCGATCGTGATCTTCAGAAAGCTTCCAAGATAACAATAATTACACAGTGTTAACTGGTTCATTGCGGATATCCATCTCTTCAAAGTCTGGTATTACACGTATCTCCAGACCCTCGAACTCTTGACCGTCCATACTGTTGTAAAAAGTGTGCATGGTTTGATAGTCGCAAAACAAGAGCCACCACACTCGTACACCTTCCTGCCTTAAGCGCGGGTTCTTCCAATTCAATCCTACACCACACAGGCCCTTGTGATCCTTAAATGCGGCTGCTACATCTTCTGGTCTCCAAGGAGGAAGTCTTTGCTCATCAGATGGCTTGATGCGAAGCGCGAATGGGTGTCTTTTTCTTCGCTTTGGCAGTCTATCGAAGAAGGAAAAGCGTGACCGCGCTTCTGGGAGATTGAATGGCCTTGACTGCACGAGACCACCGAGGACTTGGAGTATGCGGCAACAATCATTGACTGGTCGTGTCGCGGAGGCGGCCGGCTTGGGAAAACGCATCGCAATTAATGCAGAGCGAAGACCCATACGTTCCTGCTTGCAAGTCTCCGCTGCGCGGCTTTCGAGAGAACGATGATCGACCAATTCCTGGACATCAACCATTGCATCGAACATATCAGCAAGGCAGGGAAGGGTAGAGGTAATCCATTTGAGCTCTTGACGCGGGTCATACATGACCAGGATGCGTCTTCCAGGTAAGTCAGTAAAGAAGTTTTGCACCAAATCTTCGACGTCGGTGGCCTGTGCATGCAGAATGCGACCGCTCGTGCGTTCAACGCCTTTCCCTCGTCGGTGTAGTTGAATGGTTAAATTTCGTGTGTCGTTTGCCTCACTGAAGTCTAGACCGTTGGAGCCTAATGGAGAGGTCGCGATATCGGTACAGAGAGCCGAGAAACCCAGTTCGCTAACATTTGAGGTGTTCTTGATCCCGCCGAACTCACGGCTACCGCCTGCAGTGTCGAAAGCAACGAGGATGGCTCCTAGTAGGTGCTCCTTGAGCGAAGACAAGTTGGAGATCCTGGTTCTCCAGAGCGTCTTGACGCTGTCGGTCAACTGATCTTCAAAGTTGAGGTCCGGCATAGTGAGAGGCGATAGGAGCAATATGGGCGAGATTTTTAACGGAAGGGAGACGGATGGAGAGGCTATAAAGGTGTCGGTGGTGGAAGTGAAGTTGCTTGGGAGAACCATGGTGCGTCTGTGGAACTAGGGTCTGTTCTTATATACTCGAAAATTATTCCTCATCCACGGATAGGTTTGGACGCAACCAAATTTAAGCCATCATGAGAACCACGGATCTCCAAAAAACGACTCAACACTGAAGCTCTTACGAGCAAAACAGCCCCTCATTGAATTTCACCCCAATCAACCATGTTATACACGAAGTTTCATGATGCACGTACCCATTTCAACTTCTCCGTCTCAATCGTTATATTAGCGCGTAACCCACCATCCCCAAAAGATCAAACGTACTTCACCAACGTCTCAGACGTAGACAAGGCACCTCAACTACCAAAAGAGAATATCAATGCGAAAAGGTGGTTTATTACATCGAACGGTGAGTAGAGAAAGGAGAAGGAGAAGGAGAAGAAGAAGAAGAAGAAGAAGAAGGAGAAGAAGAAGAAGAAGAAGAAGAAGAAGAAGAAGAAGAAGAAGAAGAAGAAGAAGAAGAAGAAGAAGAGTATGGTCAACCACTGAGTGAGTAGTCCAGAGCAAAAAACAATTGTGATGCATCGAACGGGAACTATTGGCTATTAGCTGTAATTGTAGATGCAGGATGCATGTACGGCTTACTCGAACCCGTGCCTGAAGCAAGCTCCACGAGGATGGGAAGCTTCAATTCTACCACTAAACTATCGATGCCGCTGATTACTCGATG